>VTFQ01000021.1:1413859-1611359 GCA_036281575.1 Ancherythroculter nigrocauda | reverse complement strand
TCGCAGATCATCACATCAGATCATCACATGTCACAGATAATTACAGATCATCACATCACATATTATCACATCATATCACAGTCATGACATCACAGATCATCACATTACAGATAATCGCAGATCATCACATCGCAGATCATCACATCGCAGATCACATCGCATCACAGTCATGACATCACAGATCATCACATTACAGATAATTACAGATCATCACATCACATATTATCACAGTCATGACATCACAGATCATCACATTACAGATAATCGCAGATCATCACATCACAGATCATCACATCGCAGATCATCACATTACAGATAATCACAGATCATCACACGTCACAGATAATCACAGATCATCACACATCACAGATAATCACAGATCATCATATCACAGTCATGACATCACAGATCATCACACATCACAGATAATCACATTGCAGATCATCACATCACAGATCATCACATCACAGATCATCACATGTCACAGATAATCACAGTTCATCACATCACAGATCATCACATCACAAATCATCACATCACAAATCATCACATCACAGGTCATCACATGTCACAGATAATCACAGATCATCACATCACAGATCATCACATGTCACAGATCATCACATGTCACAGATAATCACAGATCATCACATCACAGATCATCACATCACAGATCATCACATCACAGATCATCACATGTCACAGGTCATCACATGTCACAGATAATCACAGATCATCACATCACAGATCATCACATGTCACAGATAATCACAGTTCATCACATCACAGATCATCACATCACAAATCATCACATCACAAATCATCACATCACAGATCATCACATCACAGATCATCACATCACAGATCATCACATCACAGATCATCACATGTCACAGGTCATCACATGTCACAGATAATCACAGATCATCACATCACAGATCATCACATGTCACAGATAATCACAGTTCATCACATCACAGATCATCACATCACAAATCATCACATCACAAATCATCACATCACAGATCATCACATCACAGATCATCACATCACAGATCATCACATGTCACAGATAATCACATGTCACAGATAATCACAGTTCATCACATCACAGATCATCACATCACAGATCATCACATCACAGATCATCACATGTCACAGGTCATCACATGTCACAGATAATCACAGTTCATCACATCACAAATCATCACATCACAAATCATCACATCACAGGTCATCACATGTCACAGATAATCACAGTTCATCACATCACAAATCATCACATCACAGATCATCACATGTCACAGATCATCACATGTCACAGATCATCACATGTCACAGATAATCACAGTTCATCACATCACAGATCATCACATCACAGATCATCACACGTCACAGATAATCACAGTTCATCACATCACAAATCATCACATCACAGATCATCACATCACAGGTCATCACATGTCACATATAATCACAGTTCATCACATCACAAATCTTCACATCGCAGATCATCACATTGCAGATCATCACACGTCACAGATCATCACATCACAGATCATCACATCACAGATCATCACATCACAGATCATCACATCACCGATCATCACACGTCACAGATCATCACACGTCACAGATAATCACAGATCATCACATCGCAGATCATCACATCACAGATCATCACATCACAGATCACACGTCACAGATCATCACAGATCATCACATCACAGATCATCACATCGCAGATCATCACATCGCATCACAGTCATGACATCACAGATCATCACATTACAGATAATTACATTGCAGATTGTCACGTCACAGATCATCACACGTCACAGATCATCACATTACAGATAATCACAGATCATCACACGTCACAGATAATCACAGATCATCACATCACAGATCACACGTCACAGATAATTACAGATCATTACATCACATATTATCACATCATATCACAGTCATGACATCACAGATCATCACATTACAGATAATCACAGATCATCACATCACAGATCATCACATCGCAGATCATCACATCACAGATCATCACATTATAGACCATCACACATCAAAGATAATTACAGATAATTACACTGCAGATCGTCACATCACAGATCATCACATCACATATCATCATATCACATCACATGTATGTAATGTTTATCGATCCTTTGGCAGTCTAAACACTTTCTACCATGTCTGCTTACTCTTCTCATGTAAATTGGATGTAATAATTGTGTTTGTTTCAGCTCGTTTCAGCAGCGTCTGTCATACACCACGCTCAGTGATCTGGCTCAAGCGCTCATCGACGGGACGGTGTATGAAATAGTGCAAGGGCTGCTGGACATTCAACACCTGACAGAGAAAAACCTCTATAACCAGAGACAGAAACTACACAGCGAACACAGAGGTGTGTGAGAGAGTGTTTCAGACCATACTGAAAACAAGCAGTGTGTGATTTGTCTGTCTGTCTGTTTCAGCTCTCAAGCAGGATTTGGTTCGAAAACACAAACAGGCTCTGCAGACGTGCAAGTCTCATAATTTGGCCGTTCTGAAAACAAACCAGCGAGCCGAAAATGAGGTAAGATGGACTGTTGGTGTCTTTTAATTGAGTCCCACAGCAAACACTGTCTGACTGGCATTGTTTCAGGCTCTTGATCAGCGAGTGAAAGATGAGCAAAGGATGATGGACGAGAAGATCGTGGCTGAAATGGATCAGAAGGTTCTGGATCAACAGAACACGCTGGAGAAAGCAGGCGTGCCAGGTTTCTACATCACCACCAACCCACAGGTCGCTCACAACTAAAAAAATACATGTTCTAAAAACGTTTTGCTAATGTTCTTATTAAGTTATGAAAACGTTGTTTCTGAATGTTTTTTTGAACATTCTGAAACATGCAGTAACATTTAAAAAACGTTAGACGAACATTTTAGAACATGTTTTAGAAAAAAAAAACTTCCATAAATGTTTTGAGAACATTATTAAAGATCAGATCATTTTGAATGAATATTCTATAGAGTGCATTAGCGCACATCCACTTTTTCAGCGGCGTTGGTTCCGGAAGTATTTTTCCCATTTATTTTTTCCTGTAGGAATTTTAAAAAATCATCATTACAGCGTTATAAGCCATGAACCAAACCAACCAGCTATGAGGAGAATCACAACACTACAAACTTTGAATTTGAAGCAAAAAATATTTGAAAATTGGACAAAAAGACTATAGTGATAGAAAGAACTACAATCCCATGAAGCACTGCAAACTGCATAATCGAATTAAAAACGGTAGAAATATAAAACTACTCATTTAAAAATCTTGATTATTTCGGTAGAAACAATATATTTTAAGTTTCAATTACGTGGCGTGCTTCATGGGAGCGGGCGGAGCTTGTTTTGACTCTCTGATTGGTGTAATTTTCTGTGCAGCATCATGGGTAATGTAGTTTTTCACCACAAGTTCCACTGCTAAACAAATGCATTGAAATAATGCGGACAGGTGGCTTCCTGAATGGAAATTTTACTTCCAGAACCCGACTGTTGCACTCTATTAATGTGACTTGAAGAACGCTTGTTCTTAACTTTGAGAGAATGTTCCCTGTTAGCTGGTTTACTCCTACTCTGCATCTTTCTCTTTCATTTCTTCAAACCCGGTTTTCTCCGTCTGTCACAGGAGGTGATGATGCAGATGAATCTGCTGGAACTGATCCTGAAGCTGCAGCAGAAAGAGACTGTTTCTGGATCTCTGCCTTGAGAGCAGCGGAAGAGACTCGGCTACATGAACAGCCTCTCGGTTGAATGTGAATGACCTGTTTTGATTACAGTAGGACGCTGGACCTTCAAAAGTGCAAAAATCTCTTTTTGTTTACATTTATTTGATGATGATGGGCTGGAAAGGTATATAACATGGACAAGACTGATAAAATGTCCACCTGAACTTTACTTTTGACATTAAATATTGTTTTGTAAATGTATATAAAATTTATTTGCATCCAACCTCGTTGGCAAACATTCAGTGCTCTGTTATGATTTGTGTTATATGTGAAGCAGCTGTATTCACATATAATATAAAAATGATTTAATTTCTTTGAACAGGACTTGCATTATTAAAGCACAGATCAAGCTTGATTGTCTGCTTTACTTCATTAAAGAATTGTGAGAATTTTAAACCCATTGATTTTAGGAAAGCTTTGCTTTTCGGAGATGGCGAGAACTGAGGGATTTGAAATGTCGTAAAAGTGACGCAAAGATGGTGTTTTTATGACTCAACAGGTGAGTAAGATGTTTTATTGAACAGATAAACTGCCATATGTATCTCTCTAACAGAGTAAATCACTGTAAAGCATTATGAGGCCTGCATAGCCAGCAATGACGTTTCCTCTCTCAAGATCCATTAATGTACTAAAAACATATTTAAATCAGTTCATGTGAGTACAGTGGTTCAATATTAATATTATAAAGAGACGAGAATATTTTTGGTGCACCAAAAAAACAAAATAACATCCGATTTCAAAACACTGCTTCAGGAAGCTTCGGAGCGTTATGAGTCTTTTGTGTCGAATCATGATTCGGGTCATGTCAAACCACCAAACTGCTGAAATCACATGACTTTGGCGCTCCGAACCGCTGATTCATTATTGCTCCGAATCTTCCTGAAGCAGTGTTTTGAAATCGGCCATCACTATATAAGTCATTATTTTGTTTTTTTGGTGCACCAAAAATATTCTTGTGGCTTTATAATATTAATATTGAACCACTGTACTCACATGAACTGATTTAAATATGTTTTTAGTACATTAATGGATCTTTAGAGAGGAAATGTCATTGCTGGCTATGCAGGCCTCACTGAGCCATCGGATTTCATCAAAAGGAATAAATGACAGAATTTTCAGTTCTGGGTGAACTAACTCTTTAAGCCTAGTGAATGTTTTATGAGCAGCAGGATCATTTCTCCCTCTCTTTAGTTTTGTGAAGGATTCATATTCATCTGCACAGTCACGCAGAGCTAAAGCACAACCAAAACAATGTTTTTCACATTTAAACACCACAGACTCTTTTCTTAATAGCAGCTGAAGGTCAGAATATTCACTTAAGCAATTTAGGCGTTTTCTCAAACTGCCTACTAAAATGTAAGTAATGAAAACATAAGGCACAAAACTATATTTTCTCTCTCTGATTCAAAGTATGAGCTACTTGAGGTTTTGAGACACTTAAATGATCCTTTGGAGTTTCATGATAGTGTCACAGTACTGTAAATGTCTCGTATGTATCAATACAGCTCTAGAGCTACAGAAATGTACACAATTACAATGATTTATTTGATATACAGTACAGTCCAAAAGTTTGGAACCACTAAGATGTTTAATGTTTTTAAAAGAAGTTTCGTCTGCTCACCAAGGCTACATTTATTTAATTAAAAATACAGTAAAAAACAGTAATATTGTGAAATATTATTACAATTTAAAATAACTGTGTACTATTTAAATATATTTGACAAAGTAATTTATTCCTGTGATGCAAAGCTGAATTTTCAGCATCATTACTCCAGTCTTCAGTGTCACATGATCCTTCAGAAATCATTCTAATATGCTGATCTGCAGCTCAAGAAACATTTAATGTGTACAATATTTTTTTTCAGGATTATTTGATGAATAGAAAGTTCAAAAGAACAGTGTTTATCTGAAATCTAATCTTTTGTAACATTATAAATGTCTTTACTGCCACTTTTGATTGATTTAATGCATCCTTGCTGAATAAAAGTATTCATTTCTTTAATTTCTTTTCAAAAAAATAAAAATAAAAATTCTTACTGACCCCAAACTTTTGAACGGTAGTGTATAATGCTACAGAAGCTTTGTATTTCAGATAAATGCTGTTCTTTTGAACTTTCTATTCATCAAGGAATCCTGAAAAAAAAAAGTACACAACTGTTTTCAACATTGAAAATAATCATAAATGTTTATTGAGCAGCAAATCATCATATTAGAATGATTTCTGAAGGATCATGTGACACTGAAGACTGGAGTAACGATGCTGAAAATTCAGCTTTGCATCACAGGAATAAATTACTTTGTGAAATATATTCAAATAGAAAACAGTTATTTTAAATTGTAATAATATTTCACAATATTACTGTTTTTACTGTATTTTTAATTAAATAAATGTAGCCTTGGTGAGCAGACGAAACTTCTTTTAAAAACATTAAAAATCTTAGTGGTTCCAAACTTTTGGACTGTACTGTATTTGCAACATAATTATTTTATCCAGCTTTAAGCAGATGTTATTGAGTAGCCACTGGGTGGCGCTGGTCAAATTTCTCTAGAAGTCATGAAGCGACTTTATTTTACAGTCATGTGCAAGTCTCAGTTTTTGACATTTCTCTCTCAAGCGAATCGAATCAATGAACCACTTCAGAAAGTAGATTCGGTTAATTGAGTCAGTTAATTGATAATTTTGCTAAACATGCATTTTTCCCAATGTTTTTAATTTTGTTCATGTTTGACGTTTCACCTTATGGATTTTGTGCCAGATAAACACAATTCTGATTATTAAATTGAATTATGTAATCTAATAAAATTATAGACAAACTTTCACATCTTTCCTCATCTAGTTTAGCACCTAAAGGAGTATCTTGTATTTTTACGAACTACAGTAGCTTCACAAACACTACTTTTGTGATTTTTACACTGATTTCTCTCTTCTTCTTCTTTTTCATGTAATGTTTCCTCACAGTAATGTATTGTTTCTCCTTTCAAGATGGTTTGGGTGATAATTGTTACATAGTTATCATGACTGGTTCCTGTACTTATGAATATAACCTTAATTTTGACTGTAATCTTATGATTAATGACTGTTTTCTTGTTTTTTCACCAGAGTAATTGATGGAAACAGAAAGTTGACTGCAAATCAACACCCTTTGCATCATGGACATGAGAGAAAGGCTGTGTTTGTAAATGCATACTACTATACTATACTATTCTTACTATTATTTCTGCACTATGCATTATGCATACTGAACACGGTATGTGAATTTTCTATATGCATGAAATACATGGATGACCTTCCATTTCCAGTGCGTCGAATGAACCAGAAATAATATCAACTGCATTTGTAACAACTTTCAAGACTCATTATTTGATCAGGCAGCCAAAATGTAATACATTTTAATGCAAGAAAAATTGGATTAAAAATTGGAAATGAGCATATTTATTCCTTAAGTACTTTAAATATGCAATTTAATGAGGTCATGTGAGAAGAACGAAGCATATTACTGTTCAAAACCTATTGCATAATGTATTGTTTAAAAAAAAAAAACATGCAATGTGTAAAGTGCACAGTATATGCAGTATACTAGTTTTCCATTCTGAACACAGCCAACACAGGGATACCAACATCAGGAATCAAGACCATCACACTCTCTCAGGTACAAGTGTGATTTTATTGTCCTTTAACATTATAAATGACCTTGAGTTTGTGCACAAATTGCGAGTAAACTGGATCAAGCTGCTGCTGATATCTGCTGGTTTACTGTGTGTTTGCAGCTTGTTATTGTGGGGATTTTCTCAAGAGCCTGTGAATGTTTCTACAACTATATCCATCTTTACTGAGAAGCTTCTGCTGAAATTGATCGCTTTAGCAGAAATCAACACTTTCAGCGTTAAGAAACACCTACACAAAAGTCCCTGAGGTACAGCAACAGAAAACAGAAGACAGGGCTGTTCACAAATGTTGATCTCAGAGGGAGATGTTATTGCTCAGAGGTTTCTTTCATCGCTCGAGAGACTTAAGGAGTTTAAATACCCACATTTCTCTGGAGAAATCAGTATCATTCAGTAAGAGTACAGAGCAATGACATTACAGGGATAGTTCACTCCAAAAAATAAAAATCATTTACTCACTATCAAGTTGTTACAAACCTGTATGAGTTTCTTTCTTCTGCTGAACACAAAAGAAGATATTTTGAAGAATATGTGTAACCAAACAGTTAAATAATATGGAAGTCAGTGGGGTCCACCAACTGTTTGGTTTCCGACATTCTTCAAAATATCTTCTTTTGTGTTCAACAGGAGAGAGAAACTCATACAGGTTTGGAACAACCTTAGGGTGAGTAAATGATGACAGAATTTTTATTTTTGGGTGAACTGTCCATCTAATGTAGACAGCAGCTCGAATCTTGAGAGAAATTTATGAGAAATGTTTTATTTCAGTTCATTTCATGGTTACTATTGTTAAAAAATCCATAAAAAAGTTACTTGACATTAAAAGAACGTTAACTGAAATAAAATAAAATATAAAAAAATGTATTTATAAAATATAAATAAAAAAATATATATATTTAAATAATATATACATAATATAAAAATATAAATAATATAAATATAAAAAAACTTACTATATAAAAAATATAATTTTCTTTTGTTCAGCTAGTTATCAAAGCAACATTTTTCATTTTCAATTAGTTTAACAATTAAAACCTATGGAAGAGGATTAGGGCCAAGCAATAATAAAAAAAATAAAACCATCTCAAGATTAAAGTTAAATTTTGAGAAAAAACTTGTTAAATTTCGAGAAAAAAGTCGAAATAAAATGTTGAGAATAAAGTCATTAAATTACGAGAAAAAACTCATTAAATTTCGAGAAAAAAGTCGAGATAAAATGTTGAGATTAAAGAAAAAATGTTGAGAATAAAGTCATTAAATTACGAGAAAAAAACTCTATAAATTTCGAGAAAAAAGTCGAGATAAAATGTTGAGATTAAAGAAAAAATGTTGAGAATAAAGTCATTAAATTACGAGAACAAAGTCGTTAATTTCTGAATTTGTTCTCATAATTTAACAACTTTTTTCTCGTAATTTAATGACTTTATTCTCATAATTTAACGAGTTTATTCTCAACATTTTATCTCGACTTTTTTCTCAAAATTTAACAACATTTTTCTCATAATTATCGAATTTGTTCTCGTAATTTAATGAGTTTATTCTCAACATTTTATCTCGACATTTTTCTTGAAATTTAACGAGTTTTTTCTCGTAATTTAACGAGTTTATTCTCAACATTTTATCTCGGCATTTTTCTTGAAATTTAACTATTTTTTTCTCGTAATTTAACAAGTTTATTCTCAACATTTTATTTCGACTTTTTTCTCGAAATTTAACAACTTTAATCTCGAGATGGTTTTATTTTTTCATTATTGCTTGGCCCTAATCCTCTTCCGTATTTATCCTCTTCCATAGAAAACAAAACACTAAGCTTGGTTATTTTATTTATCTGACACAATTATTTGGCAAAAAACTACACCTACAGGTTTTATTTTACTGTGCAAAAAACAAACAAACAAACAAAACAAAAAACAGCTCAGAAAAACAAAAAGCTGAAAGAAAAAAAGCATTCATTGACTACAACACAATCAGTTACTAATATTTCGTTGGTTCTTTCTTGTTATTGCATGTGTTCATAACTACTTTGATTGACAAACAAAAAATATGTCGCACAATTTGGCACGTGTCATAGTGTTATTATCAAAAATAAAACAATCGACTACAAGCACAACTATGCAATGTGCATACAAAAATTTGAATAATATTTGAATAAAAGGTGAAGAAGTCACTTTGTTCCTGTGTTTTCACTTTTGGCCACTTCTGTGAATAACTATAATAGTAATGATATTAAAATAACACTGCGATCTCTGACTTTTGATGGCAGACTTTGGTGTCTCTGTCAAATCTGAGCACAGTTTGAGACATTGAGATCAACTCTAGAGGAGACAAATGTGAGCAGAAACATCTGAGACTTTCCATTTGTCCTCAGTTTAATCTCACATGCTCACAAACGGCTGAGATTTTTTGATTTGCGGTTTTTGTTTTCTGTGAGACGTATGACCCTGACCTGGCAAAATGTCCTAATGTGTTTTGCGAAATTCAGACATCAGGTCTGTCCCCTGCGTGTCCGGGATTGTTTGAGGTTTTACTGTATGAAAGTCCACCTGGTGAACAAATCTGTCTGTCACATTTCTGCAGGTCTGACTTTTACATGCACGCTTAAAATGACCACTTCAGACCTTTTGTGATAAGAGCCTTCAGGGCTCTTTGTGAACTTTATAAGCTTTTATTGCAAGATGAAGAAAAAAAAGCATGCTGCAGGTGATTCAACTTTAGCTTGCAAAGGAGTGAAAACACATTCAGGTGATTCATGGTTTTGAAAGTGATTCATGCATTTGATCAAAATTATAGGAAAAAATATAAAAACTTATTACAGTTTAAAATAGCTGTTTTCTATGTGAATATATAGTAAAGTGTAATTTATATCCAGTGATCAAAGCTGAATTTTCAGCATCATTACTCCAGTCTTCAGTGTCACATGATCCTTCAGAAATCATTCTAATATGATGATTTGATGCTCAAGAAACATTTCTGATTATT
Source organism: Ancherythroculter nigrocauda (assembly GCA_036281575.1). Classification (NCBI taxonomy): domain Eukaryota; kingdom Metazoa; phylum Chordata; class Actinopteri; order Cypriniformes; family Xenocyprididae; genus Ancherythroculter; species Ancherythroculter nigrocauda. The sequence continues at coordinate 1,600,937 of VTFQ01000021.1, read as the reverse complement.
ATCATCTGCTTCATTTTATTTTTCAGCATTTTTAACAAAGACCAAGACCACTAAATATCCAAGTCATGGGCCGCAGATGGATGTTCCTCGTGTTGTGCTGAGCTCCAGAAACAGGTGCGGTGAGAAACAACACACATCACACTGTATTTCAGACCCCAGTGTCATCAGCACATCAATAAACACACACATGATCTGTCACACCCTGAACAGGAAGCAGCAGAGCTCCTCACTTCCTGCGGCCAAACATACAGCTGCTTGACCACACAGGGAGAAAAGAATCCAGGGGATTTTCTGTACGGTATAAGCTGGAAGTGTGTGTTTGGAGAGATAATATTGGCCTCTGACTGTGTGTGTGTGTGTGTGTGTGTGTGTGTGTGTGTGTTCTGTACTTTTGCATTTGCAACATTGTGCCATTAGGAGGCAGAGCAGATCAACAGATGAGTTTCAACATTTAGTAAAACACACAAAGAGAGTATATCTGCTTTTATCTTTATTTTTATTATTTACATCTGTCAGATAGATGGTGTGAATATAATACAATAAATTAAACAATAATATAACTTATAATAATATAAATATAAACAAACATCATACTGATTATATATTAGCAAGTAAATAATATTATAATATTTTAAAATACATAAAATTAAATAATATTATATTGTATTGTAAATAATGCTATTATAATATAATATGTACATTTCTGTTCAATAGTTTGCTGTCAGTAATTTTTATTTAATTTATAATTATTTTTATTATCTTCTGCTCACCAAGACTGCATTTATTTAGTTAAAAATACAGAAAAATCAGTAATATTGTGAAATATTATTAAAATGTAAAACTGCTGTTTTCTATGTGAATATATTTTAAAATGTAATTTATATCCAGTGATCAAAGCTGAATTTTCAGCATCATTACTCCAGTCTTCAGTGTCACATGATCAGAAATCATTCTAATATGATGTCATTCCAATTAATATTTTTGTGGAACGATGATCTTTTTTTTTTTTTTTTTCAGGATTCTTTGATTAATAGAAAGTTCAAAAGAAAAGCATTTATTTGAAATATAAATTGTTTGTAACATTATAAATGTTTTTACATTTTAATGTGTTCTTGCTGAATACAAGTATTAATTACTTATATATATATATATATATATATTATTGAACGGTGTATAATGTATCTGAAGGGTGTATAATGTAACTTGAATTAGTTCTTGTTTGCAAAATCATTTTGACATGCATTATACATTAAAATAGAGTGTAAATATAATATATAGTGAATACAAATACAGACAGAGAGAGCTTTTCCTCCTCAGTTCTTCTGTTTGTTCTTGTTCTTCACAGACTGTGTTTGCATCAGCGTTATGAGCAGCTGACGGCCCACCAGTGGCTTTTCTTTGCTTGCATAAAATAAAGCAATAAAAAAGTGTAAATTAACTCAATGAAAACATTTACATTACAAAAGTCAGCACATGTTTATTTAAGAGCAGTTTTGTGCTGTGAAGGAAAAATATTGACCACTCAGTTATTTAAACATAATTATGATTCTGAGACGTGATAAAAGCTGAGAACAAAGTTTAGCCTGAAATAAAACATGAAACGCCAGATTACATGCTGATTGTTTTATATAATATAGGCCTAATGTAGCAAATTATTTGTGATTGATGGTTATTAAAAAAATGACAAATATGAGTTTTCTTAAAACCAGTTTGTTATGGGAGAATAGGCTACTGTAACAAAAGCTGAGACTTTAGCAGAAGTACAGATGCAGTCGGTGTCAATTAATGACTCCATGTGTCTGCCATTGGTCAGATGAACAGATATACTATTGAAAGGCTAAACAGCTTTTTAGGCTGGTTAAGATTACTTTATGATCATCTAGTCCAGGTGACAACAGAGGAAAGTCATTTCAGAGGTCAGGCAAGTTATTATATTTTGATGAAAGATTATGAAGACAAGACTATTGATTTCCTTAGAATAACTGATTAATTTTTCACAGTTATACATGGAGCATGTATTATATATGTAATAGGGTGATTTTTATTTAATTTTAAGATAGATATCAAAACCTTTTCTTTTTATTTCTCATGGAATGCATTGTATGATGGATCCACTATTGTATAACCTTGCCCTACTTTTTTACTTGAAAGTACTGGCCTTATTATTAATAAGGGTGACAGAATACATATTAATGATGATATATGTATACATAGCTAATGATATTAATCAATGGTATCTGTAATTGTTCATGTGAAAAGGTATTATGTTTCATTTAGCAAGCCTGTAACCATCTTGATCATAGATGGAAACGACCATTTACTGCCAATACAGGCAGTTTACTATAGGAAATATGCTTTTAAAGTTTTTTAACAGTTATAGCGCCACCTATGGTCTGATCTCCATAAAAATTGGCATGCTTCTTTAGAGTCATATGCTGCATGTGCTTACGTATTTTCGTGAAGTTCTGACTTTTCATTTGGGAGTTATAGGCTTTTGTGTGCACTTGGCCACACCCCTTTTCTAAACGACCATGTTATAGCTACCAAAAGGGTAAAGTTCAACTTTTTTTTTGATAATTATTGACTCAGAGAGTCCAGAGAATTGTACTGCATTGGTTTTATTCAGATTGAGTGAAAAACCCAGGACTAGTTCGCAAAAGTATTTTTTTTTTTACATAATCGTGAATATTTAATGAATGATTTGATTGACAGCAGTGGTTCTTGAGGCAAATGTGTTCAGTATGAAGAGATCTAACAAATGATATGAATATTTTTTGTGTGTGTGTGAAACACCACACGATTACAGAGGTGTAAAAATCATTAGCACCACCTAGTGGCCGATTAATTTCAAAATTCGCACCATGAGTCGAACATGCCCACCGAGTTTCGTTCCGATCAGCCTCTGTTAACCTTGTCTAATAGGTGCTCAAAATTCATAAGCCGATGGCTACCATGTTTTTTGAGATACGCTGATGTCCTTATAGTCAATCATGACTCCTTGGACCAAGACACTGGATGCCAATTTTCAAGTCAATCAGACTAACAGTTGCGTAGTTATAGTTTTTTTTTCAGACGAAATACATATTAATGGTGATATATGTATAGCTGATGATATCAATCAATGATATCTGTAATTGTTCATGTGAAGAAAATCAAAAAGTAAAAAAAAAATATAGCTGCGAGCAGCAATTATCGGGGTTCAAGCACTTTAAGGCCTTTAAGCACGTGTGTAAAAAGATATTACGTTTCATTTAGCAAACCTGTGACCATCTCAATCATAGATGCAAAACAATACAGGCAGTTTACTATAGCAAATATATGTTTTTAAAGCTTTTTAACAGTTATAGCGCCACCTATGGTCCAATCTCCATAAACATTGGCATGCTTCTTTAGAGTCATATGCTGCACGTGCTTAACTATTTTTATGAAGTTCTGAGTTTTCGTTTGGGAGTTATAGGCTTTTGTGTGCACTTGGCCACACCCCTTTTCTAAATGACCCTGTTATAGCTACCCAAAGGGTAAAATTCAACTTTTTTGGGGGGTAATTATCCCCCCCCTAGAGACTCCAGAGAATTGTACTGCATTGGTTGTATTCAGATTGAGCAAAAAAAACCCAGGACTAGTTTGCAAAAGTAAGTCTTTTTACATAATCGCAAATATTTAATGAATGATTTGATTGACAGCAGTGGTTCTTGAGGCAAATTTGTTCAGTATGAAGAGATCTAACAAATGATATGAATATTTTGTGTATGATGGCTGCCATGTTTTTTCAGATATGCCAGTGTCCTTATGGACAATCACGGCTCCTTGGACCAAGACACTGGATACCAATTTTCAAGTCAATCGGACTAACAGTTTTGTAGTTATAGCTGTTTTCAAGTTTTTTTTCCTGTTATAGTGCCACCAAGTGGCCAATCACCACGATTTTTTTACTGTGACCAAAGACTGAGCCCATACACAGGTGCACCAAGTTTGGTGAAAATATCTCATTCCGTTCACGAGATATAACCATTTCAGTAAAAGTAGCCCCGCCCACTTCAAACGTTTCAAGCCTAAAAACGAATCCTTTCAGCATTTCTACACAAGACTGAAACATCTCTTTGGCATCAGAAACAATACATCACATTAACTTTAATGTTTTGAACAAGGTGTCAAACTCGACCTTGTTTGTTTTGGGCGACTTCTCTGCATCTGTCATCTCTAATGTGATTTATTAAAATTCACAGTAAGAATAAGAAAACAAGTTTATTGTTTTGAGACATTAGAAAAAAAAAAATGTAGCACAAAGATGGAAAGGAAAACAGTTGAAATTTTTAACCAGACATTGTTTTCACTGCTAAACAAAAGGACGTTGTTTTCACCCTACAGGGACGAGAAAACAAAGAATGGAATTTAACAAGGCTGTAATTTTTCCCTTCATTGCAATTCTGAAGCTGAATTCTGAAAGATTGTAAAGAGCTGTTGTGTCAGATATTGTCTGTGCGTGTTTCGGCGTATCAGAACAAAACACATCATCGAGTCTCAAATCCCCCCACCAGTTTGCCAGGCTTTTATTTCCGTCGCAGCCACGATTGACAGGCTGTCTTCAGGACCGAGGCGAGCTTGGCAGCGGCGCTCGATTGTCTAGGCTGGGCAAACTGGGCGAGGAGGCGGCTCAAGGCGTTTTCCCATTACACCTTTGCATTAGATGACAGGCAAAAAAGCCTGTCAGACTCCAACCCTCCCACATCGACCAAAAAGTGCTGAATTAAAGCAGTGCTCAGACAGGGGCATTGACAGACGCGGCTCGGTGTCTCTCTCTCTCTCATCCCTGAATCAATCCAGTGATCTGACTGCTGGAGATGGGTTTGCAGCTCACTATTGAATCCAGAGGTCAGCGCCGGTCCAGTGGATAAGACCGCTGAGCAAAGTCCCTTATCGTATCTGCCCAAGGACTTCACTGTGACCTTCACAAACATCTCTACAAGCCCAGAGCAGATCGCTCCACACTGTACTGAGACTCATGGGCCTTCTGTTTTAATTCGATTCATTTATTTTGTTGGACAATGAAATCTTGATAGCGGTCAGATTATTGTTCGGTAGTTTTGTGTCCTTAAAAGCATATTCAGCACTTTTTGCCAGTAAGCGTATTTGTGCTGTGCTCAACCAGGGTTAACTAAAACCTTAAAAAAAAATCATTACTTAAAGTAATACATTAACTGAAATAAAATAAAATACAAAAAAAGGTTATATTATTTTATTTCAGTTAGTTGCCAAAGCAACGCTTCTCGTTTTCAGTTTAAACTTTATGTACTAGTTTAATTTTAGTTTAGTTAGACTAAAAGACTAAAAGTGAAATAAAATAAATAAAAGTTATATATATGTAAAATGACAAAACACACAACAAAATTACTAATATTAAAATGAAAGTGATAAAAATAAAAACAAATTCAAAATATTTAAAAAAAACTATCTAGTATCTCAATGACACTAAAATAACACTGAAATGAACTGAAATAACACTAAACTGAGTCACTTTTGATAGATTTAACTCTGTTCGGTGTGTATCAAGTACTAACAAGTTTAAAATAAATTTTATTCAGTTTATTCTAAGTAAGTATTTTTAAAACACTTTATGATGAATCAATTGAGATTATAAATTAATAAATGCATGCACTCTAAAATATGCTGGGTTGTTTCAACCCATGTTTGGGTCAAATATGGACAAACCCAATGGTTAGGTTTAAAAATTTTATTTAAACAATGGTTGGGTTTGTCCATATTTGACCCAAACATGGGTTGAAACAACCCAGCATTTTTTTTGGAGTGTACATGCATACATACTTTCATACAAGCATACATACATACATACATAAATGCATACTTACAAGCATACATACATTCATACTTGAATACATGCATGCATATTTTCAAGCATACATACTTACATACATTCAAACATACTTACATACAGTGGGTACGGAAAGTATTTAGACCCCCTTAAATATTTCACTCTTTGTTATATTGCAGCCATTTGCTAAAATCATTTAAGTTCATTTTTTTCCTCATTAATGTACACACAGCACCCCATATTGACAGAAAAACACAGACTTGTTGACATTTTTGCAGATTTATTAAAAAAGAAAAACTGAAATATCACATGGTCCTAAGTATTCAGACCCTTTGCTCAGTATTTAGTAGAAGCACCCTTTTGATCTAATACAGCCATGAGTCTTTTTGGGAAAGATGCAACAAGTTTTTCACACCTGGATTTGGGGATCCTCTGCCATTCCTCCTTGCAGATCCCCTCCAGTTCTGTCAGGTTGGATGGTAAACGTTGGTGGACAGCCATTTTTAGGTCTCTCCAGAGATGCTCAGTTGGGTTTAAGTCAGGGCTCTGGCTGGGCCATTCAAGAACAGTCACGGAGTTGTTGTGAAGCCACTCCTTCATTATTTTAGCTGTGTGCTTAGGGTCATTGTCTTGTTGGAAGGTAAACCTTCGGCCCAGTCTGAGGTCCTGAGCACTCTGGAGAAGGTTTTCGTCCCGGATATCCCTGTACTTGGCCGCATTCATCTTTCCCTCGATTGCAACCAGTCGTCCTGTCCCTGCAGCTGAAAAACACCCCCACAGCATGATGCTGCCACCACCATGCTTCACTGTTGGGACTGTATTGGACAGGTGATGAGCAGTGCCTGGTTTTCTCCACACATACCGCTTAGAATTAAGGCCAAAACGTTCTATCTTGGTCTCATCAGACCAGAGAATCTTATTTCTCACCATCTTGGAGTCCTTCAGCTGTTTTTTTCATGTGTCTTGCACTGAGGAGAGGCTTCTGTCGGGCCACTCTGCCATAAAGCCCCGACTGGTGGAGGGCTGCAGTCCCAAACGTCTTCCATTTAAGGATTATGGAGGCCACTGTGCTCTTAGGAACCTTAAATGCAGCAGAATTTTTTTTTGTAACCTTGGCCAGATCTGTGCCTTGCCACAATTCTGTCTCTGAGCTCTTCAGGCAGTTCCTTTGACCTCATGATTCTCATTTGCTCTGACATGCACTGTGAGCTGTAAGGTCTTATATAGACAGGTGTGTGGCTTTCCTAATCAAGTCCAATCAGTATAATCAAACACAGCTGGACTCAAATGAAGGTGTAGAACCATCTCAAGGATGATCAGAAGAAATGGACAGCACCTGAGTTAAATATATGAGTGTCACAGCAAAGGGTCTGAATACTTAGGACCATGTGATATTTCAGTTGTTCTTTTTTAATAAATCTGCAAAAATGTCAACAAGTCTGTGTTTTTCTGTCAATATGGGGTGCTGTGTGTACATTAATGAGGAAAAAAATGAACTTAAATGATTTTAGCAAATGGCTGCAATATAACAAAGAGTGAAAAATTTAAGGGGGTCTGAATACTTTCCGTACCCACTGTACATACTTACGTACATCCACATACATACATACATACATGCATACTTGCATACATACATACATGTAGTAATTGCATACATATATACATACTTGATACATGCATACTTACATACATAGAAAGAAAGAAAATAAATAAATAAAAATAAAGATTTTCCAGATACTTTCTGGCACAAATGGCACAGTTTCGTGAGAATGACCAATCCCAATTTGCATGGTAGTAAAGAGCTTATTAGTCTGATTTTAATTGTGTAGTCGTTTATGAATATAGAAGACAGCTGCAATCTCATAAATTAATGTATATCAAGTAAAATGTTGATACAAACAAATATATTGAACTAGAATAAAATCAACTGCTACATTTGACATTTTCTGTAAAAAAATAAAATAAAATAAAAATGTTGCATTGGTGTTGCATTTCTATGCAGGTGTTCTGACTTTGTTGCTAAGTGGGGTCTAGGTATACGTATGGTTTCTCACTGTCTAAATGGTAAAACTACAAAATATATAAAAGTGGCAAAGATTAGATAATGACTATAGAGTCTTTTCAAGTGAGAAATGAACCATAGATAAATTAGCCAGAGCATTTAGGTTCCAGTTAAAGAGAGATCAATGAAAAGCAGAAGCATTTGGCAGCGTTTGGAGCGAGACCAGAGCAGGCGGACGCACAGACCGTTGTGTTTGCGTGGGTTTGTGCCGCTGTGCTTTGACTGGCGTCAGCAGGTGGATTTGGCCGTTTGCAGGCCTATTTTCTTTAGCTCTTGGAGCTCTTTTTTTTCTGATGACAATTACAGACGTGGACTTCATCCCATTTGGACTGTCATGTCAAACCCGTCCACCTGTCCTCCTGCACAAAGAGCTTTATAGCACCATACGCAACCTCAAAATGTTGGACGTGGATGCTGTGCCACACTGATGGAAACAGCAGGGATGACAGGACTATCATAATAAAACCAATGCCTCTTCATTTTATTACATACAAATGAACACCGTCTGTCGCACTTGCTAGTTTTAAGGTTTATGTACTATGCGCTTTTGTCTTAGGACTAAACTTGTATTATTAGCTACTTCATTACAGATTAAGTGGCTTTAGTAGGCGAATTAAATGTCTGCCGTTTAATTGCTGTTAATTTTGCAGTTGAAACAAACAAGCACTAATTCACATTATATTTTACCGTTCAAAAGTTTGGCATAAGTATGAGTTTTTTTAGTTTAAATCAAATTTTTTTCGTTTAATTTTCATTTAAAGCCAGAGAGAGCAGTTGTCATGTTTAGGTATGAACAACTTCACAAAAAGTTTTTTTAACCACGCAGTATCATTATTTCTGTGTTGAAAAAATATTCATATTATCACAGACATACTGTGGTTCTAATTAGAAGTACTAATTACATCGTTAATCATTCAATCAAGGGACTGTTAAAAATTATTTGAGGTTGAATCCTTCAATCAAAAGATTCGTTCAAAAACGCAGTAAAGTCTTTATGAGTGAGTCATTGAATCATTCATTCAAGAGATTTGTTCAAAAACGCTGATTCATCCAGTAATGAAACAAGTGAAGTCTTTATGAGTGAGTCATTGAATCATATTTTCAAGGGGTTCATCCAAAAATGCTGATTCATCTAGTAATGAAACAAGTGAAGTCTTTATGAGTGAGTCATTGAATTAAATATTCAAGGGATTCGTCCAAAAACACTGATTCGTCCAGTAATGAAACAAGTGAAGTCTTTATGAGTGAGTCATTGAATCATTCATTCAAGAGATTTGTTCAAAAACGCTGATTCATCCAGTAATGAAACAAGTGAAGACTTTATGAGTGAGACATTGAATCATATATTCAAGGGATTCGTCCAAAAACACTGATTCATCCAGTAATGAAACAAGTGAAGTGTTTATGAGTGAGAAATTTAATCATATTTTCAAGGGATTTGTCCAAAAACGCTGATTCATCTAGTAATGAAACAAGTGAAGTCTTTTTGAGTGAGTCATTGAATCAAATATTCAAGAGATTCATTCAAAAATGCTGATTCATCCAGTAAGGAAAGAAGTGAAGTCTTTATGAGTGAGTCATTGAATTATATATTCAAGCGATTCGTCCAAAAACGCTGATTCATCTAGTAATGAAACAAGTGAAGTCTTTATGAGTGAGTCATTGAATCGTATATTCAAGGGATTCGTCCAAAAACACTGATTAATCTTGTAATGAAACAAGTGAAGTCTTTATGAGTGATTCACTGAATCATTCATTCAAGAGATTCATTCAAAAATGCTGATTCATCCAGTAATGAAACAAGTGAAGTCTTTATGAGTGAGTCATTGAATCATATATTCAAGGGATTCGTCCAAAAACACTGATTCATCCAGTAATGAAACAAGTGAAGTCTTTATGAGTGAGTCATTGAATCATATTTTCAAGGGATTCATCCAAAAACGCTGATTCTTCCAGTAATGAAACAAGTGAAGTCTTTATGAGTGAGAAATTTAATCATATTTTCAAGGGATTTGTCCAAAAACGCTGATTCATCTAGTAATGAAACAAGTGAAGTCTTTTTGAGTGAGTCATTGAATCAAATATTCAAGAGATTCATTCAAAAATGCTGATTCATCCAGTAATGAAAGAAGTGAAGTCTTTATGAGTGAGTCATTGAATTATATATTCAAGCGATTCGTCCAAAAACGCTGATTCATCTAGTAATGAAACAAGTGAAGTCTTTATGAGTGAGTCATTGAATCGTATATTCAAGGGATTCGTCCAAAAACACTGATTAATCTTGTAATGAAACAAGTGAAGTCTTTATGAGTGATTCACTGAATCATTCATTCAAGAGATTCATTCAAAAATGCTGATTCATCCAGTAATGAAACAAGTGAAGTCTTTATGAGTGAGTCATTGAATCATATATTCAAGGGATTCGTCCAAAAACACTGATTCATCCAGTAATGAAACAAGTGAAGTCTTTATGAGTGAGTCATTGAATCATATTTTCAAGGGATTCATCCAAAAACGCTGATTCTTCCAGTAATGAAACAAGTGAAGTCTTTATGAGTGAGTCATTGAATCATATATTCAAGGGATTCGTCCAAAAACACTGATTCATCCAGTAATGAAACAAGTGAAGTCTTTATGAGTGAGTCATTGAATCATATTTTCAAGGGATTCATCCAAAAACGCTGATTCTTCCAGTAATGAAACAAGTGAAGTCTTTATGAGTGAGTCATTGAATCATATATTCAAGGGATTCGTCCAAAAACACTGATTCATCCAGTAATGAAACAAGTGAAGTCTTTATGAGTGAGTCATTGAATCATATTTTCAAGGGATTCATCCAAAAACGCTGATTCTTCCAGTAATGAAACAAGTGAAGTCTTTATGATTGAGTCATTGAATCATATTTTCAAGGGATTCATCCAAAAACGCTGATTCATCCAGTAATGAAACAAGTGAAGTCTTTATGCGTGAGTCACTGAATCATTCATTCAAACCTATATTTTATCGTTCAAAAGTTTAAGATCAGTATGATTTATTTTTAATATGTGATTTTTTTTCATTTAAATCTGTAAATAAATTCTATGAAAAAGTTAAGATTTTTTTTTAAATCTAAACAAAAAAACATTATGAAGTAAAATAATATTTATTATGATTCTGTTTTTTTAATTTTTAGAATTCATATACTAATTAATATAATTTGTAATAACAAGTAATGCAAAATATTAGCATCTCAAACCTGACTTGAGCCCACTGTACATGGACATTCTTCTTTGTTTCTTCATCATTGACTGTACAGTAGTGTACTGGTCATTAAATTAGTGAATAATAGCCTATAACAGGCAAATCTCCCATGTTGCACTTCTCTATAATCCTGCAGACGAATGAAGTGGATCAATGGTGAATGTGCATGACATATGTTACACATCATCAATATCCAAACAAATCGATTTGTCTCCTTATTGTAGTCCTCAGTGGAGCCATTTAGCTGGGCCATATTGTTTGGAGGTGATAAAGAGGTCAGTTTCAAGTTGAATTGTGTTGTTGTAATGCAGATATTGTCAATGCAACAGCCAGGAATCCATATGATCTCGCTCAACTCACCAGCGGAGTCATTAAAACAGTGTTATTATAACAGCGGTGCAACATCTGCTTACTGCGGTTCAGCCTCATAGAGAAGCTGCTTCAGAAGGATCATTATGGTCAGTTTTATTTTCATCCTCATTTACTCACCCTCATGTTGTTCCAATCCGTATGGTTTTCTCCCTAGCCAAATGTCCAGGCTGCTGTTTTCCATCAAATGAAAGTGGATGGTGAACAAGTTAGTATGATCCTTAAGTGTTGAATATAGGGTGTGACATAAGGTTGAGTATATGACAAAATTTTTAGATCTGCGTTGGTGCTGCTGTTGAGCCAGAGAGAGCCGTTGTCATGTTTAGGTATGAAACAGCTTCACAAACAGTCTTTTCAACAGCACAGTATCAGTATTTCTGTGTTACAAATATTTATTTTATCATAGAAGTACTGGGATAAAAGTTTATAGTTCGGATATAAATACTGATGTCTATGGTAGTGATCAAAATAGAGTAAATAAACTTTGGAAAGTAATTGAGCTTCAAATAACGATTGTGTTAATTACATTGTTAATCATTCAATCAAGTGACTGTTCAAAAAAAAATGTATTTGTGGTTGAATCGTTCAATTGAGAGATTCATTCAAAAATGCTGATTCATCCAGTAATGAAATAAGTGACGTCTTTATGAGTGATTCATTGAATAATTCATTCAGGAGATTTGTTCAAAAACACTGATTCATCTAGTAATGAAACAAGTGAAGTCTTTATGAGTGATTCATTGAATCATTCTTTCAAGAGATTCATTCAAAAATGCTGATTCATCCAGTAATGAAACAAGTGAAGTCTTTATGAGTGAGTCATTGAATAATATATTTAAGGGATTCGTCCAAAAACGCTGATTCATCTAGTAATGAAAAAAGTGAAATCTTTATGAGTGAGTCATTGAATCATTTATTCAAGAGATTCTTTCAAAAACGCTGATTCATCTAGTAATGAAACAAGTGAAGTCTTTATGAGTGAGTCATTGAATAATTCATTCAGGAGATTCGTTCAAAAACACTGATTCATCTAGTAATGAAACAAGTGAAGTCTTTATGAGTGAGTCACTGAATCTTTCTTCCAAGAGATTTGTTAAAAAATGCTGATTCATCTAGTAATGAAACAAGTGAAGTCTTTATGAGTGAGTCATTGAATCATTCATTCAAGAGATTCATTCAAAAACGCTGATTCATCTAGTAATGAAACAAGTGAAGTCTTTATGAGTGAGTCATTGAATAATTTATTCAAGAGATTCATTCAAAAATGCTGATTCATCCAGTAATGAAACGTGAAGTCTTTATGAGTGAGTCATTGAATCATTCATTCAAGAGATTTCAAAAACACTGATTTATCTAGTAATGAAACAAGTGAAGTCTTTATGAGTGAGTCACTGAATCATTCATTCAAGAGATTTGTTCAAAAATGCTGATTCATTCTGTAATGAAACAAGTGAAGTCTTTATGAGTGAGTCATTGAATCATTCATTCAAGAGATTCATTCAAAAATGCTGATTCATCCAGTAATGAAACGTGAAGTCTTTATGAGTGAGTCATTGAATTATTCATTCAAGAGATTTCAAAAACGCTGATTCATCTAGTAATGAAACAAGTGAAGTCTTTATGAGTGAGTCACTGAATCATTCATTCAAGAGATTTGTTCAAAAATGCTGATTCATCTAGTAATGAAACGAGTCATGTCTCTATGAGTGAGTCATTGAATCATATATTCAAGGGATTCGTCCAAAAACGCTGATTCATCCAGTAATGAAACAAGTGGTCTTTATGAGTGAGTCATTGAATCATTCTTCCAAGAGATTGGTTCAAAAATGCTGATTCATCTAGTAATGAAACAAGTGAAGTCTTTATGAGTGAGTCATTGAATAATTCATTCAGGAGATTTGTTCAAAAACACTGATTCATCTAGTAATGAAACAAGTGAAGTCTTTATGAGTGAGTCACTGAATCATTCATTCAAGAGATTTGTTCAAAAATGCTGATTCATCTAGTAATGAAACGAGTCATGTCTCTATGAGTGAGCATTGAATCAAGGGATTCAAGGGATTCGTCCAAAAACGCTGATTCATCCAGTAATGAAACAAGTGGTCTTCATGAGTGAGTCATTGAATAATTCATTCAAGAGATTCATTCAAAAATGCTGATTCATCCAGTAATGAAACGTGAAGTCTTTATGAGTGAGTCATTGAATCATTCATTCAAGAGATTTCAAAAACACTGATTTATCTAGTAATGAAACAAGTGAAGTCTTTATGAGTGAGTCACTGAATCATTCATTCAAGAGATTTGTTCAAAAATGCTGATTCATTCTGTAATGAAACAAGTGAAGTCTTTATGAGTGAGTCATTGAATCATTCATTCAAGAGATTCATTCAAAAATGCTGATTCATCCAGTAATGAAACGTGAAGTCTTTATGAGTGAGTCATTGAATTATTCATTCAAGAGATTTCAAAAACGCTGATTCATCTAGTAATGAAACAAGTGAAGTCTTTATGAGTGAGTCACTGAATCATTCATTCAAGAGATTTGTTCAAAAATGCTGATTCATCTAGTAATGAAACGAGTCATGTCTCTATGAGTGAGTCATTGAATCATATATTCAAGGGATTCGTCCAAAAACGCTGATTCATCCAGTAATGAAACAAGTGGTCTTTATGAGTGAGTCATTGAATCATTCTTCCAAGAGATTGGTTCAAAAATGCTGATTCATCTAGTAATGAAACAAGTGCAGTCTTTATGAGTGAGTCATTGAATAATTCATTCAGGAGATTTGTTCAAAAACACTGATTCATCTAGTAATGAAACAAGTGAAGTCTTTATGAGTGAGTCACTGAATCATTCATTCAAGAGATTTGTTCAAAAATGCTGATTCATCTAGTAATGAAACGAGTCATGTCTCTATGAGTGAGCATTGAATCAAGGGATTCAAGGGATTCGTCCAAAAACGCTGATTCATCCAGTAATGAAACAAGTGGTCTTCATGAGTGAGTCATTGAATAATTTATTCAGGAGATTCGTTCAAAAACACTGATTCATCTAGTAATGAAACAAGTGAAGTCTTTATGAGTGAGTCACTGAATCATTCATTCAAGAGATTTGTTCAAAAATGCTGATTCATCTAGTAATGAAACAAGTCATGTCTCTATGAGTGAATCATTGAATCATTCATTCAAGAAATTCATTAAAAAACACTGATTCATCTAGTAATGAAACAAGTGAAGAACCTATGAGTGAGTCATTGAATCATTCATTCAAACCTATTTTTGAAGACATCATTTATTCAGATTAATTAAACATTTTAAACAGACTGTAGCAATTAACATTTTGTCAGTAAATTACGTTATTTTGTTTGGTTGTCTTTTTAATCTATCTCATGTCAAATTGATTTGCTGTTAATTTTGCAGTTAAAACAAACCAGCACTAACTATACACCATGTTTTTTTAAAAAGAAATTAATATTTTCATTCAGCAAGGATGCATGAATTTGATCAAAAGTGACATTAAAGACATTTATAATGTTACAAAAGATTCTATTTCAAATAAATGCTGTTCTCTTTATTCATCAAAGATTCCTGAAAAATAAAATGTATCATGATTTCTGCAAAAAATATGAACTGTTTTCAACACCGATAATAATCAGAAATGTTTCTTAAGCAGCAAATCATCATATCAGAATGATTTCTGAAGGATCATGTGACACTGAAGACTGGAGTAATGATGCTGAAAATTCAGCTTTGATCACTGGATATAAATTACATTTTAACATATATTCACATAGAAAACAGATATTTTAGACTCAAATAATATTTCACAATATTACTGATTTTACTGTATTTTTAATTAAATAAATGCACTGTAAAAGACAAGACAAGCAATACAAAACCTTCTTTCAGAATACAAAAACACAGAGCTAAATGCTGTATGAGAGTGAGCCGTCTCACATTACAGTATTAGAAAGCGCTCAGCTCACAGTTTTGGCTGAATCATCTGCTGGTCGTTTATCACCTCGGCGGGACCCTCTCCTGGCCCCGATTCACATCTAAATCACCACGGCCGACTGCTCTCATCACACGCGCTAAACCCGCCAGCATATGTGAGCCCAGTCCTCCCTGACTGGCAAATTCAGCTGTGATTGAGGAGATTTGCTTTACCCCCGGTGTGTTAAGTAGTTCTCTGCAGCGATATGACACCCGACTGACCCTGAACCAACATTAGAACGACCTTGAAGAGCTTCTCAGGACTGAGGAGAGGACAGAGAAGATCAGGCATTAGATTGAAGTATGAAAGTGACAAATAAGACCCTGGACATCAGCACAAAAAGACTTTTTACAGATGTCCGAGTAACTTGAAATAACTCGCTCGCATTTATATACAGTTCTGAAAGTACAATCGATTTACCATTTACAAATTCAAGGCTGTGAATAATTTTTAACCCACTCCAAAGCCCAATGCAGAATAATACTGAAGCTAACATTGGGCTAAAGAGGGTTTGCAACTGAATGCTATTGTTATGTAGGAGTTTTATAAACTACTTAATGTTAAAAATAAACTCAGACAGCATTGTGTGTGTCCTTCACAGTGAAGGAAGCACAGAATGCATTGCAATGAACTTTGCAATGAAAAAAAAAATCATTCAAGATTGAAGGCCAGTTGAGATAAATATTAAAATAAGAGAAAAGAGATAAATTATGCCTGCTCTGACCCACTAAAGCCCCTTGTATACCAATATGCAGTTAAAATTGCTGTGTAAATGAATTTATGCCACCTCTGAGCAGCATTAAACAGTCTGTGTAAAGACACCCCACAGATCATTTATTATAGCTTGTTAAATTTGCCCCTATTTGGGTGTGAGCAAAAACACCGCGTTTTTGTGTGTGTCCCTTTAAATGCAAATGAGCTGCTGCTCCCGCCCCCTTTCCAGAAGAGGGCGGAGCTTTAACAGCTCAACAACAACAAAGCTGGAGAATCTCACGCAGCCAAAATGAGGATTGTCAGTAACGGTGTTCAGCCTTACATTGTTCAAACCGGAGTCGACACTGATTTTTACCATTATTGGATGGTTGTTTACACATATTGTGTAACACCTTATAAAAGTGAATTTTGCATAATAGGTCCCCTTTAATGCATTTACACATATCGACTCAGGTAGGTCAGGTTTGATCAGCCAAGCAATTTAGTCTGGCTTTTATGTGGAATTGTGTCTTTACACCGAATTTTTGAGCAGGCACAGAGCAGCCTTAACTCTAATGATGTCTAATGAGGTGCTATTAGTGTGGCACATAAAGTTGCTGCCTATGTAGAATGTTCCGGATCAGACACTAATGAGGTTGCATTTAAGTTAGGATGCAGACAGCAGGGCAGCTCACTATAGGGTTTGAGTCATGGATAGTTACCCTGAAGGTGTGGATTGGTCCAGCACTGTCCCTCATCCGTTGTCAGGGAAACGTCCCGTGGATGGCACACGTGCTTCATACTGACTCACGTCTGTGAGGAGATGGAACGGCACAGATAAGCAGAGATCTGGGACCAGAGGACTGGAACAAATTCAATGACAGTCCCGCATCGTCACCATGGAAGCAGATGAAATGACGCTGTAACATTCGAACACTGATAAAATCCTTTCTGCTGGACACTGGCTCGCTTTAAAGTCACCATGAACTCAAAATGGACTTCTTGTTTATTTTATGGAATATTGCAGTGTTTATTAACTATTTATTAAACTAAATGATTTATCGGTGCACATCATTATTGTTTTAAATTCATGTTCCTGGTAATCTTGAATCAGAATATCTTCTCCTCCCTCTTGCAGCATCTCTTCTCTTCTCTGATGATGAGGGCGGGGCAACCTGTCACTCACATGAGATCCACCAATAGCAAACCACCACCATCCAATCAATTCCCCACAGACAAAATCAAGCCCCGCCCTACATTTGTTCTTGTTTGAGAAGCGTTTCATTCGAATATACAGCTCAATAAGGAAAAAAAGATGGTCGCGACTTCCATTTAATGCTGACTTTAAATAATGCCATAATTTCAAAGTTTGAAATAAGAGATATTTTATGAGATCAAATGGACACTGGAGTATACAAAATGGCTGAATAATATGATAAAGTGTCTCACTTTACAATAAGGTCTCATTTGTTAACATTAGTTAATGCATTAATAACATGAACACAATGTATTTTTTACAGCATTTACATTTGTTAATGTTAGTTAATAAAAATACAATTGTTCATTGTTGACAGTGCATTAACTAATGTTAAAAGATTGGCGATTGGGTTGTTTTAACCCAGCTATTGGGTTGTTTCGACCCAGCGACTGGGTTGTTTTGACCCAGCGATTGGGTTGTTTTAATTCAGCGATTGGGTTGTTTCGACCAGCGATTGGGTTGTTTTAACCCAGCAATTGGGTTGTTTTGACCCAGTGATTGGGTTGTTTTAATTCAGCGATTGGGTTGTTTTGACCCAGTGATTGGGTTGTTTTAACCCAGCGATTGGGTTGTTTTGACCCAGCGATTGGGTTGTTTTAATTCAGCGATTGGGTTGTTTCGACCAGCGATTGGGTTGTTTTGACCAGCAATTGGGTTGTTTAAATTCAGCAATTGGGTTGTTTCGACCAGCGATTGGGTTGTTTTAACCCAGCGATTGGGTTGTTTTGACCTAGCAATTGGGTTGTTTTGACCCAGTGATTGGGTTGTTTTAATTCAGCGATTGAGTTGTTTTAACCCAGCGATTGGGTTGTTTTAACCCAGCGATTGGGTTGTTTTGACCTAGCAATTGGGTTGTTTTGACCCAGTGATTGGGTTGTTTTAATTCAGCGATTGGGTTGGTTTAACCCAGCGATTGGGTTGTTTTGACCTAGCAATTGGGTTGTTTTGACCCAGTGATTGGGTTGTTTTAATTCAGCGATTGGGTTGTTTTGACCCAGCGATTGGGTTGTTTTAATTCAGCGATTGGGTTGTTTCGACCAGCGATTGGGTTGTTTTGACCAGCAATTGGGTTGTTTAAATTCAGCAATTGGGTTGTTTCGACCAGCGATTGGGTTGTTTTAACCCAGCGATTGGGTTGTTTTGACCTAGCAATTGGGTTGTTTTGACCCAGTGATTGGGTTGTTTTAATTCAGCGATTGGGTTGTTTTAACCCAGCGATTGGGTTGTTTTGACCTAGCAATTGGGTTGTTTTGACCCAGTGATTGGGTTGTTTTAATTCAGCGATTGGGTTGTTTTGACCCAGTGATTGGGTTGTTTTAACCCAGCGATTGGGTTGTTTTGACCTAGCAATTGGGTTGTTTTGACCCAGTGATTGGGTTGTTTTAATTCAGCGATTGGGTTGTTTTGACCCAGTGATTGGGTTGTTTTAACCCAGCGATTGGGTTGTTTTGACCTAGCAATTGGGTTGTTTTGACCCAGTGATTGGGTTGTTTTAATTCAGCGATTGGGTTGTTTTGACCCAGTGATTGGGTTGTTTTAACCCAGCGATTGGGTTGTTTTGACCTAGCAATTGGGTTGTTTTGACCCAGTGATTGGGTTGTTTTAATCCAGCGATTGGGTTGTTTTAATGAGTTAACCTGGGTTGTTTTTAACCCAGCATTTTTTAATGTTGACTTTCTTCTCAGCACATTTAGAGTTTTAGTTATAGTAATCTATAATAACCCTGTTTTTCACCTGTTTAATCGTCCAGCAGGTGAAAATTATGCAGCTGATCATAACATGATGTGAGGAATCATTCAGGATGATGCACACATCATCCAAACGCTATGGTGGCTTTTGCTTTGTATTTTAGTGTATGAATTAAAGCAGCAGAGGTTATTCTTTCTGCCTATACTTCACTCTCACGGGCGGAAATTCACGTGAATTCACTTTTATGCCATCAAGGGTCATCAGAGTGAATTGAAACAGCCGTGCCATTGTCGTGTCTGACCGCTTGCATTATATTCCCAGGAACAAAGACCTCCTGGAGCGCTGTACCGTGTTTTTGTACAGTAAATGAATTGATTGGACATTCCCACATCGCCGGCTCGACTACAAACAAAAGCTGGTCCTGTTGGAGCCGGTATCCCTGAAGTAGTTACGGCGTCCCTGCACTGCAGAACCTTCCTGCTCAGCATTCATGTGAACCGACGCAGCATTAAGCATGACGCTGAGAAGCTCAACAGGGCAATTAGAGCAGATGGGGAAGGAGATTGTGTTCGAACAGTAGACTGTAAATTCACTAAAGGCTCCTGGAATTTCTACCTCCAGTCTATACTGAGACAAATACTCGATTTTACTCGCTCTGTGTCTCTCTCTCTCTCTCTCTCTCTCTCAAACACACTAAATGCAGTAAATCCAATGGGTGCATTTATTCTACGCTGCATACACACTGAGTTTATTTAACTTTGCACGATTATATAAAGTTTGTTGCATTTTATTATTTGCATTTGACTGCTGTCAAAACAGTTTAGAACTGCAGGTCTAATATTTAGCAGATGTTTTTCATCAATTCAGTACTCTATAATGTTATGTAACTATCATTTTACCATAATAATTCATCTTAGTCCATTAAAATATTCAGTAATGTAAACAGGGAGGCACACAGAAGGCTGATCAAGTGAAAGCAAACAGCCCTTAATCAGTCACTGCAGTGCTTTACCCGGATCTCAAAGCCACAATTAAACTAATTACAGGGCAGCAAGCAGCATAATATTAAGTCTATTTTTAGGCGATTATCGAATTATTCATTAGACGCCCCCAAAGTGCACAGGAGTTCGATTGAGTTAATGCAGTAATGCTCCAGAAAATAACATGCGTTGAACCAAACCAGATCTGAATGATCATAACATTACAACCTTTAATTTTTTTGTTTGATTTTTATATTTTTCTCAAAATCATGCTTTGGTAAATCATAATTCTGACATAAAAGGTCAGTGTTATGACATACAGTACAAAGTCAAAATTATGACTTGAAAATTTGAAATGACAAAATTGAGATTAAAAATACTTAAATTGTAGAAATTATGATATACTAAATTGAAATTATGACATAAAAAGTTGAAATTGACATACTAAATCAAAATTGAGATTAAAAAGTCAAAATTATTACTTAAATTGTAGAAATTATGCCACTAATTTGAAATTATGATTTAAAAAATTGAAATAATCGCAATCAAAATTATGACATACTAGATGAAATTGACACGCTAAATCAAAATTCAGATTAAAGTTGAGATGATGACAAAAAGATGAAATTAAGACATTAAAATAAAATTATGATATAAAGCGTTGAAATGATGACATACAAAATCAAAATTATGAGATTCAAAAGTCAAAATTATTACTTTAAAAAATTCAATTTATGACATAAATCAAAATTGAGATTAAAGTTAAAATGATAACAAAAAGTTGAAATTAAGACACTAAAATGAAATTATGACATAAAAAGTTGAAACTGACAATCAAAATTGAGATTAAAAAGTCAAAATTATGACATAAAAAATTGAAATTATGACATACTAAATCAAAATTGAGATTAAAGTCGAAATGATGACAAAAAAATGAAATTATGACATACTAAAAATTGACAAAAAGTTGAAATAATGACATACTAAATCAAAATTATGAGATTAAAGTCAAAATTATTACTTAAAAATGACAAATTATGACAAAATTCGAAATTGAGATTAAATTTGAAATGATGACATACTAAAATGAAATTATGATATAAAACATTTAAATGATGACAATCAAAATTATGAGATTAAAAAGTCAAAATTCTTACCTAAAAAGTTGAAATTATGACATACTAAAGTGAAATTGACTAGAAACTGAAATTATAACATACTAAATCAAAATTATGAGATTCAAAAGTCAAAATTATTACTTTAAAAAATTCAACTTATGACATAAATCAAAATTGAGATTAAAGTTGAAATGATAACAAAAAATTATGACATAAAAAGTTGAAACTGAAATTATGAAATTATGACATAAAAATTTGAAACTGACAATCAAAATTGAGATTAAAAAGTCAAAATTATGACATAAAAAGTTGAAATTATGACATACTAAATCAAAATTGAGATTAAAGTCGAAATGATGACAAAAAAATGAAATTATGACATACTAAAAATCGACAAAAAGTTGAAATGATGACATACTAAATCAAAATTATGAGATTAAAGTCAAAATTATTACTTAAAAATGACAAATTATGACATAATTCGAAATTGAGATTAAATTTGAAATGATGACATACTAAAATGAAATTATGATATAAAACGTTTAAATGATGACAATCAAAATTATGAGATTAAAAAGTCAAAATTCTTACCTAAAAAGTTGAAATTATGACATACTAAAGTGAAATTGACTAGAAACTGAAATTATAACATACTAAATCAAAATTATGAGATTCAAAAGTCAAAATTATTACTTTAAAAAATTCAACTTATGACATAAATCAAAATTGAGATTAAAGTTGAAATGATAACAAAAAATTATGACATAAAAAGTTGAAACTGAAATTATGAAATTATGACATAAAAATTTGAAACTGACAATCAAAATTGAGATTAAAAAGTCAAAATTATGACATAAAAAGTTTAAATTATGACATACTAAATCAAAATTGAGATTAAAGTCGAAATGATGACAAAAAAATGAAATTATGACATACTAAAAATCGACAAAAAGTTGAAATGATGACATACTAAATCAAAATTATGAGATTAAAGTCAAAATTATTACTTAAAAATGACAAATTATGACATAATTCGAAATTGAGATTAAATTTGAAATGATGACATACTAAAATGAAATTATGATATAAAATGTTTAAATGATGACAATCAAAATTATGAGATTAAAAAGTCAAAATTCTTACTTAAAAAGTTGAAATTATGACATACTAAAGTGAAATTGACTAGAAACTGAAATTATAACATACTAAATCAAAATTATGAGATTAAAAAGTCAAAAGTATTTCTTAAATTCAAATGATGACATAAATTGAAATTGAGATTAAAGTCGAAATGGCAAAAAGTTGAAATGATGAGAAATCAAATTAAGAAATTAAAAAATCTAAATTATTACTTAAAAAGTTGAAATTCTATGTCATAATTATAACTTTGTATGTCATAATTTCACCATTTTATGTCATAATTACTTAGTATGTTGTAATTATGACTTTTTATTTCATAATCTTAATAATTTACCAAGTCATAATTTATTTTTATTTTTTTTCTTGTGTGCCAGAAATGGGCTTCCATAGGATATGGTTTTGCAACGACGGCACAAATTCATCCAACAACTTCACTGGGCCTGTCCTGTGAGCTCACTTGATTTCATAGTCAGACTTTTTACTGCATCACTGAGTTTCTCAGTGTGTCATAATCCAGAGGTTTCAGATAAAGGTCTGAAGGATCTGCTCAGACCAGCTGTTTGCAGATCCGTAGTTTGACGACACTCTTTTAATGACCTCTTAAATTCTCACTTAGCCTGCCATCGCTCCATCTGTCCTCTGATGGCATATGCACCGAACCCGCTGATGGACCCGCAATGCGATTTCATACAAATCTGCTCCTCTCAAGCGAGGTCAACTTTGGGGTCCTGAGAAATAAATTGCTTTTGAAAGCTGCGCTTGCAGATGGTGGCCATCTTGCTCAGCATCACAGGGGCCAGTTTTCTGGCTTTGGTTCTGGCCGGTACCGACCCGACGGCGCTCCGTCTGATTGACCGCAGGTGCGACGCTCAATTTACAGTCTCGCTGGCCCACGTTACCCCACAGATCTGCGCTGAAATAGTTATCACTGATGACACCCAATGTAATTGCTAATTACACGCCTCGGCAAACACATTTTCTCGCTCTCCACCTTCTTCTCTCCTGTTTTCTGAGGCGAAATCTTGAGAGTTATTTATTTTTCCACTTTATTCTCGGTGCTTGGATTGTGAGACTCGTGTCATTTGGAAAAAAGGGTGCACTTCTCTGAATGTATAACACTGTCTCACTCGCTTTGAGTAAATTAAATTTCCAATTTGATAAATGTGGGAATGCACTTCTCCTCATGGAAATATGAATTGCAGCTGCTGGGAGGAAATATTGGCAGAACTGTGATCTAATTTTGGCATTTCAAAACAAATGTATCATATAATATTTGTATCTCATTATGAGAGTATAAAACAATCCTCAAATAAACATTTTATTATTTATTTAGCAAGAAAATTAACGTGTATCATAAGTGGAAAAAAGAAATAGTTATGTAGGAGTAGGGAGTTTTGTATATACTTATATAAATGCGGCATACATTTTAATTGCTTTATTTAAAGTTTATTTAAATTAAAAGTTGTTAAGAGTAATCATGCTCTGTAACTGTTAATAATTAATAAACAAGAACAGTCTGATAGTTTGCAGATTACAAGTATTACTGACTTCAAAACATAATATAACTTTAATTTGATATTTTACCCTGTGAAATCTCAAAAACTTTCCATTTAATAGATTCTTGATTGTACTGGATTGAACAGAAAATAAGTGTTATTGTCCATCCCAGAAAAAATAAGAATAAGTGAAGTTTTTATGAATTTGGATTTTTTTTTTTTTTTTTTTTTTTTTTTTTTTTTTTTTAGAAATGAGTGATTGCTAAGGGGTTCCAGGATGGTTGCTAGGGAGTTGCTAAGGTGTTCGGAGTGGTTGCTGCCAAGGATTTGCTCAGTTGTTCAGAGAGGTTGCCAGGGAGTTGCTAAGGTGTTTAGAGTGGTTGCTAGGGAGTTGCTAAGCTGTTCATAATGATTGCTAGGGAGTTGCTAAGGTGTTAGGAGTGGTTACTAGGGAGTTGCTAAGGTTTTTGGAGTGATTGCTAGGGAGTTGCTAAGGTGTTAGGAGTGGTTACTAGGGAGTTGCTAAGGTGTTTGGAGTGGTTACTAGGGAATTGCTAGGGTTTAAGGAGTGATTGCTAGGGAGTTGCTAAGGTGTTCAGAGTGGTTGCTGCTAGGGATTTTCTCAGTTGTTCAGAGTGGTTGCAATAGAGCTGCTAAGGTGGGTGTTAGGATTGGTTACTAGGGAGTTGCTAAGGTGTTAAGAGTGGTTACTAGGGAGTTGCTAAGGTTTTTTGAGTGATTGCTATGGAGTTGCTAAGGTGTTTGGAGTGGTTGCTAGGGAGTTGCTAGGGTTTTAGGAGTGGTTGCTAGGGAATTGCTAAGGAGTTCAGAGTGGTTGCTGTAGGGATTTGCTCAGTTGTTCTTTTAAAAATCTTACCAAGCCCAAACTTTTGAATGGTGTATATATATATATATATATATATATATATTATAGTAGATGTTTTGTCAGTGGCTGATTCTTTTTTGGAGTCTCCTTAAATGTAGTTAAACTGCAACTAAAATACAAATAGGCCTGTTTAAAACATAAAAGCATCAATTCACAGCAAAAATGCCTGTATTTCTGTCTTGTAGTTTAGTACTTTAAACAAGATTTCAAATACATTTATCTGAGAAGTAAATCACACAAGATTTTAAATCTGTTTTTACAGAATGTTTCCTTGTTTCAAGCATAAACCGCACTAAATTTGATCATAAAAACCATCATCACTGTTTCCTGTCACAAAACACTTGAGAAAAAGCAGAAATCGAATGGAACTATAATCTTATAAGCTCTTAAATAAAACAGAAAACAGCAACCTGCTCTTACAGATGAAATGACAGTGTGTTCAGTGAGCGGAAACGCAGAAAAACCCTCTCCAAGTGTAAACTGAACCCAAACATTTGTGCATTTCAGACGCCCAACACTGTGCAGCTCCAACCGCTTCCCTTCCAGCCTCAAGATTAATTGCCATATTCACAGTTTTTTCTCAGAGATGTGGTCTGTCCGTCGGCACGTCGTTATGTTCTCATCCATCAGTGTCGGCAAACATTGGAAGGTATTCAGTCTCCGCACGTGAACCGAATACGCTCCATCCGATCTGGATGATCTGCCGCGCCAAGGCCTTCCCAAGATGCATCTCCCACCTGAACAGCATCACTGTAGCTTGGTTTCCCTCTTGATCAAGCACGGGATATTCCCTGGGAAAATAAGAGCATGCAAAGGCGGACTTCTGCTTAAGGAAATGATGAAGCACGATGCGTTGATTCTTCTCCATCCAGCACCACAAGCCCAGGGCACAAAAAGGTCTGATGGTTTGATAACCCGATGAAAGAGTAAAATGAATGTGTCCGTGTCAGAGGGATAACATATGGCTCCCTGCAGCTGTGTAAATAGGATAATGGCTACTGTCATCTTTTGTAAAGCTGCACCTCTAAGATTTGTTACCGGGAATGCAGACTTTGCAATAATGAGCCGCGGTTAAATAATTCAAATCGAGTTTTTCATGTAAGCCGGTGACTTATTGCACGTCCTCGCGGGTTCATCCGTTTCTGTTCAGCCCACAGTTTAATGACACACATGTATCGGACGGGTTTCATACATCACTGTATTCTCACTGCATATACATTATTGAGCCCCACATAATGATCGGACTCAGATCTAATCCCTCATATGCAAACATCAACATCAAGCTGTTTTAATGATGAGAGAAATATGCATATTTAAAACCTGTTTAATCCAACTTTCCTGCTTTCATTGCTAATGCACATTGAAGTTTCATCATACATATCCAGTGCAAGAGTGTGTATTTGCCGACAGATTAAGACGATCTGGGTTTGACTGAAGACCTGACTGACTTGACAAAGTGGCACTTGGAACAATCGCATACAAAACACAGTTTTGAGACACGAAATCGCTTTATATCACTGAAGAATATTTAGAGTTTCACTGCGAATGTGACAATAACTTACCCGTGGTTTAAATAAATAATATCGATAGGATGGATCAGCAAAGAAAACTAGAAAAGTCGGTCGACTCTGGCTCTTGGCTTGACAAAGCACTGTCTTTAAAAAAGTCTTGACATTTGAAGGTCATGCAAGTCTTGTGTAGTTTAAATTCGTGAGTGCTTTGAAGAGAGATTGGATGTTTGAGGGTTAAACGTGTCTTGTGTACTTGCATTATAAAGCCATTTATGTAATGTTCTGAATGCTTGTTATGGCATCGGCTGCATGTTCTTTTGGAGTTGCTAAGGTGTTTGGAGTGGTTGCTAGGGAGTTTCTAAGGTGTCCAGAGTGATTGCTAGCGAGTAGCTAAGGTGTTCACAGTGGTTGCTATGGATTTCCTAAGGTGCTTGGAGTGGTTGCTTGGGAGTTGCAAAATTGTTTGGAGTGGTTGCTAGGGAGTTGCTAAGTTGTTTAGAGTGGTTGCTAGGGAGTTACTTGGAGTGTTTGCTGATAGGGATTTGCTAAGGTGTTCACAGTGGTTGCTATGGATTTCCTAAGGTGCCTGGAGTGGTTTCTACGGATTTGAAAAGTAGTTTGGAGTGATTGCTAGGGAGTAGCTAAGGTGTTCACAGTGGTTGCTATAGTTTTCCTAAGGTGCTTGGAGTGGTTGCTGGGGAGTTGCTAAGTTGTTTAGAGTGGTTGCTAGGGAGTTGCTTGGAGTGTTTGCTGAAAGGGATTTGCTAAGGTGTTCACAGTGGTTGCTATGGATTTCCTAAGGTGCTTGGAGTGGTTGCTAGGGAGTTGCTAAGTTGTTTGAAGTGGTTGCTAGGGAGTTGCTAAGGTGTTTAGAGTGTTTGCTGATAGGGATTTGCTAAGGTGTTCACAGTGGTTGCTATGGATTTCCTAAGGTGCTTGGAGTGGTTGCTAGGGAGTTGCAAAGTTGTTTGGAGTGGTTGCTAGGGAGTTGCTAAGTTGTTTAGAGTGGTTGCTAGGGAGTTACTTGGAGTGTTTGCTGATAGGGATTTGCTAAGGTGTTCACAGTGGTTGCTATGGATTTCCTAAGGTTCTTGGAGTGATTGCTACGGAGTTGCTAAGTTGTTTGGAGTGATTGCTAGGGAATAGCTAAGGTGTTCACAGTGGTTGCTATGGATTTCCTAAGGTGCTTGGAGTGGTTGCTAGGGAGTTGCTTGGAGTGTTTGCTGATAGGGATTTGCTAAGGTGTTCACAGTGGTTGCTATGGATTTCCTAAGGTGCTTGGAGTGGTTGCTAGGGAGTTTCTAATTTGTTTGGAGTGGTTGCTAGGGAGTTGCTAAGGTGTTTAGAGTGTTTGCTGATAGGGATTTGCTAAGGTGTTCACAGTGGTTGCTATGGATTTCCTAAGGTGCTTGGAGTGGTTGCTAGGTAGTTGCTAAGTTGTTTGGAGTGGTTGCTAGGGATTTGCTAAGGTGTTTGGAGTGATTGCTAGGGAGTTGCAAAGATGTTTGCATCAATTCAGGGTAGTTGTTAGGGGTAGTGTCCAGGGTAGTTGCTAGGGAGTTGCTAAGGTGTTTGAAGTGGTTACTGCTAGGGATTTGCTCAGTTGTTTGGAGTGGTTGCTAGGAAGTTGCTAAGCTGTTTGGAGGGAGTGATTGCTAGGGAGTTGCTAAGGTGTTCGGAGTGGTTGCTGCTAGGGATTTGCTCAGTTGTTCAGAGAGGTTGTTAGGGAGTTGCTAAGGTGTAAGCAGTGGTTGCTTGGGAGTTGCTAAAGTGTTTGGAGTGGTTGCTAGGGAGTTGCAAGGTAGTTACTAGGGTGTTCTAAACAGTGGCTAAGGTGATAGATTTACAAAAAGAAATTAATATTTTTATTTAGCAAGGATGCATTAAAATGATCAAAAGTGACAGTAAAGACATTTATATAATGTCACAAAAGATTTTTAAATGTATAACAGTTTCCACAAAATCTGTAGCACCACAACTGTTTTCAACATTGATAATAATCATAAATGTTTCTTGAGCAGCAAATCATCTTATTAGAAATCATCATATTATTTCTGAAGGATCATGTGACACTGAAGACTGAAAATTTAGCTTTGATCACTGGAATAAATTACACTTTATAATATAAAACAGTTATTTTGAATAATATTTCACAATTTTATAATAAATTTCACAATCAAATAAATGCAGCTTTGGAGAGCAGAAGGGACTTTCAAAAACATTTAAAAAAAAATCTTACCAACCTCAAATTTTCCAACAGTAGTGTAGATGAATAGATTTATAACAGAGGCATAACAGTACGTTGGCAAGTGAACATAATGATTTTCAGCATCTCATCCATTTCTCTGACAGGAATCCTCTAAATGATTCGCTCGTGTTTTTCAGCATATGTGATATTGAACAGAACTCCATGTGATGGTTTTATCAAGTGATCATAGATCAACAAGGCAAGAATGTAATCTCTGCACAAAGATACACCCATTAATTCTTATAAAACGCTTTTCCAACAAAAACTGAAAAAGCTGTCATGGGAAAGACAAAGAGAGTCACTTTCACTCGCCTTTGCATTCAAATGAAAATACATGTTGTTCCCAGAGCTGTTTTAAACTATTGCGTTCCTCCTGTGTCTTCACAGGCCGCGTGACGGTGGTCCAGGAGGCGCGTCACGGGTCACGGCAGACCCAGAAGAGCACAACATCTGCCAGACACATCCGCACGAAATCCCCCGAGGACCCAACCGTCCATCGGCACACAAAAATCCACGGGAAAAGACCTCGCGTTCACCCTCTCGCTGCCACCGTGACAAGTTCGTCTGCCTCCGACCTCTGACCCCGAGAATGACCCACCCGTGACGCCCTGCAGACTGAAGCCAGCCGTAAAGATAATAGCAAACACACCCAGCATAAACACATCCAGACTTCCCGTAAACAGAGCATTGAGACGTTCTTTCTCTTCCAGATGTGTTGAAAAGTTATAGATGTAATGTAATCTGCAAAACAAACCCCATTAGTGTCATTAAACACACATATAAGGTGTTTCCAACGCCAAAACAATCAATAAATAGGCCTGCACTTAGCCCCAATGAGTTTGGACTGCGGTGCAGATGTCACCTTCGTATCCGTCTGTAACGTGAACGCCGACCTTTGCGAGATCTGCATCTTGAAGTCATTTTCCAGCAGATTAATCAACGGTGAAGCTTGAGGGAGCGTCGCGTTTATCACGGCTGATATATCAGGGTTTGTTTACGGAAACATGCTACCTTTCTCACATCTCTTTGTGCTTAATTAACCAGTGGCATTTTCACTTTCATTATGAATCTAATTATCTATCATTTCAGCGTGACAATGTGGGAGATATTAAGATATAAATATCTTGAACATTAACACAATTATAAAAGTCATCGTTCAAAGTAATTGTTCAGTTGAACTTCACAATCTCTGAATATTCATAAAGTAGCTAATGTTAGTGTGAAGCAAACAGCATGCTTGAAGCATCTACACCTATTTTAGTGCTATATGGGTAGTTTATATATGCATATGAATGTTTATTTAGCAAAATCATGATTTTAGGTTCAAGTTTAGATGAATGTACAAGGTTTGGGGTCGGTACGATTTTTTAATGTTTTTGAAAGAAGTCTCTTCTACTCACCAAGGCTGCGTTAATTTGATCAAAAATATTGTTAAAAAATGTGAAATATTTTTACAATTTAAAATAGCTGTTTTCAATGTGAATATATTGTAAAATGTAATTTATCTCCAGTGATCAATGCTGAATTTTCAGCATCATTACTCCAGTCTTTAGTGTCACATGAAACATTTCTGATTATTAGCAATGTTGAAAACAGTTTGTGGAAACCGTCATACATTTTATTTTTCATGATTAATAGAGAGCTCGGAAGAACTGCAAGAAATCTTTTGCAACATTATGTCTTCTTTATTGTCACTTTTGATCAGTTTTAATGCTGAATAAAACTACATGACCCCCAAAACAGCATGTGTTTATCCATGAAGGTTTAAGATTTCACCATCTGAAACAAAACCTCATTTTAAAAATCTGTGTCTTCATGAGCTCACGGCTGTTTGACGGCACGTCCAGTTGATTTACACTGATTATCACAGTAAATATGCTGCGCACAAATCAGCAGAGCAAAGCCGTAATGTATTTGTGTATGTAGAGAAGCTGGCAGACTCATGAATCATGGCCGTTGATTTGGGTGTAATGACGGCGGAGCAGAGATGAGTCTGACAGAGATGGAGACGCGGAGACCTTATTTACACCAACTGCACAAACCATTAAATGTTCTCCGCTTCGTTTCTGAGCTATTGTATGAATCATTCGTTTAACTCCGCTGGAATACTGAACTCTGATCAGTGAGTTCAGTGACCGTTACTGAAGACGACGCAATGATTCATGAGTGCTGAGCAGAGCTTGTCACTGCCATCACTTCAGTTTATTTCTGTTGCTACCAATGCTGGGCAAATTGGATTAATTTCTGTTTGGAACTAATTATGAACATTACAGATGGCCTGTAATCGTTTTTCCAGAATATGCTGTGTGCGTTTGCCAATGAACAGTTTAATGTGTTATTGTTTTCTTTGGGCTGCAAACAGCAGAACTCAAGCAGCGTAATATTTGAAGAACTGGTAATGCTTCTGCCATTAGAGCAAGAGAGACCATCTCAAATAATTAAAAAAACTACAATTAAAAATGTTAAATGTTGTGCTGATAATATTTTGAATGGAAAAAAGCCATTAGAAAAATGTGATATTGATGCATTTTATTTGTAATCTTTTGAAGCTCTCTATTCTACATTAGCTCAAAAAAACAAACAAAAAAACAACAAATTGGGTTGTTTTTAACCCAAGGGCTGGGTAAATATAGGGCAGAACACATGCTGGGTTAATTTTACCCAGCAAATTGGGTTGTTTATTTAACTCAGCATAATGGGTTGATTCATTTTTACTATAATATAGCTTATTTTATTTAAATTATTTTTTTTTACTTCTTACATGAATTGATGTTTACAGATGAACTGAAATCCTCTAAACATTTTTTTTAAATACTCCACACAACCACTGGTTTGCATGATAATTCCTTTTTTTTCTTCTTATATTTTATAGTATAGCATATTTTATATCATTTTTAATACATATTGGGTAACGCAAAAACTACCCAAACACTGGGTTGTTACATCTGACCCAGGATCTGGGTAACACAAAAACTACCCAAACACTGGGTTGTTACGTCTGACCCAGGATCTGGGTAACACAAAAACTACCCAAACACTGGGTTGTTACGTCTGACCCAGGATCTGGGTAACACAAAAACTACCCAAACACTGGGTTGTTACGTCTGACCCAGGATCTGGGTAACACAAAAACTACCCAAACACTGGGTTGTTACGTCTGACCCAGGATCTGGGTAACACAAAAACTACCCAAACACTGGGTTGTTACGTCTGACCCAGGAGCTGGGTAACACAAAAACTGCCCAAACACTGGGTTGTTACGTCTGACCCAGGAGCTGGGTAACACAAAAACTACCCAAACACTGGGTTGTTACGTCTGACCCAGGATCTGGGTAACACAAAAACTACCCAAACACTGGGTTGTTATGTCTGACACTGGAGATGGGTAACACAAAAACTGCCCAAACACTGGGTTGTTACGTCTGACCCAGGAGCTGGGTAACACAAAAACTGCCCAAACACTGGGTTGTTACGTCTGACCCAGGAGCTGGGTAACACAAAAGCTACCCAAACACTGGGTTGTTACGTCTGACCCAGGAGCTGGGTAACACAAAAGCTACCCAAACACTGGGTTGTTACGTCTGACCCAGGAGCTGGGTAACACAAAAGCTACCCATACACTGGGTTGTTACGTCTGACCCAGGAGCTGGGTAACACAAAAGCTACCCAAACACTGGGTTGTTACGTCTGACCCAGGAGCTGGGTAACACAAAAGCTACCCAAACACTGGGTTGTTACGTCTGACCCAGGAGCTGGGTAACACAAAAGCTACCCAAACACTGGGTTGTTACATCTGACCCAGGAGCTGGGTAACACAAAAGCTACCCAAACACTGGGTTGTTACGTTTGACCCAGGAGCTGGGTAACACAAAAACTACCCAAACACTGGGTTGTTACATCTGACCCAGGAGCCGGGTAACACAAAAACTACCCAAACACTGGGTTGTTACATCTGACCCAGGAGCTGGGTAACACAAAAACTACCCAAACACTGGGTTGTTACGTCTGACCCAGGAGCTGGGTAACACAAAAACTACCCAAACACTGAAATGATGCTTTGACCGTTCAGAGCACATACTGTTTTAATAACATAATTGGAACATTTGTAAAACGCTCTTTTAGAATATATTTTTGTTACCCGGGATCCTCTTGTATGTGTTGTTTGACTCACATCTAAGGGAATCGCATGAAAAAGCATTTTCTCACTCCTGAGGAAAAACATTACACGGAAAGTTAAGTCACCCTGCGCTGTGAAATGATTCCTGTTCTTACTCACACACGCACTCGTCTGTCAGAAAGAGGCCAATTTCACCGAGGTAAAATGGAGACGGCCGAGTGCCGCGTCTGTACTCTGCCAGGTCAATTGAAATTGTGTACTTACCCTTGTGTTGCTGGAAAAATGAACTACTGCTGCACGTCTGGGGACGTGAAGGACTCGGGTTAATGGGGAGACTTGGCTTGCCGTCCACATGAGTGATGCCGCCTTCTGTGACAATGTTGTTTTCCAGTGAAATGTATGACATTATAAAGATGAGGGAGTTGGATGGAGATATTGGAATCTGGCCAGGTCAATTTCAGACATCTATCTCTCTCGAGGCGAGTGCGAGACGATCGTTGATGATGATTTCTGTGACATTTCGGGTGGAGAGCCGTGCCGTAACATTAAAGTACTTCGGTGAGACGGATCTGTGCAGCCGCACGGCCAAATTCCATTTTGTTCAGAGAAAATGACAGTCATTCCCAGCAGACTGACGCTTGAGTTGGACTCGGGTTAGAGAAACTGGCAGGAGTGTTTCCAAAAGAAGTGATTTGAGAAGTGTGTTCGTCTGTGCGCCTCGATAGAGCTATCAGAAACGTCCAAACCGTTTCTCAGCAGCGTTTCTGTTCTCTATCCTGAGTTTCAGTCCCGGCTCTGCTGGGAGGCCATTAGTAAAACGAGAGAATTAAAATGATTTTCATCATGCGTTGCTGAATGTTCTCAATGCTCAGTAGAGGACGTCTTGAGAAATCTGAGAGATTTTGTAGAGCAGAAATGCCATGTTTTTTGGCTCTGTACAATGGAATTATCATGGCATTGTTGAATGTTGGAGCATGATGCGATCACAATCCCCAGTGAATAATGTTTAAAGATTTAATGCACTGTGGATCCATTTATCCATCCATCCATCCATCCTCCATCCATTTATCCATCCGTCCATCCATCCATCTGTCCATCCATCCATCCATCCATCCATCCGTCTGTCCATCCATCCATCCATTTATCCATCGATCCGTTCATCCATCCATACGTCCATCCATCCATCCATCCATCCATCCATCCATCGGTCCATTCATTTATCCATCCATTCATCCATCCATCCATCCATCCATCTGTCCATCCATCCATTTATCCATCAATCCGTTCATCCATCTATACGTCCATACGTAAATCCATCTATCGGTCCATCCATCCATCCTTCCATCCTTCCATCCATCCATCCATCCATCCATCCATCCATCCATCCATCCATCCATCTGTCATCCATCTGTTCATCCATCCGTCTGACTGTCTGTCCATCCATCCATCCATCCATCCATTCATCTGTCTATTCATACATCCATCCATTCCTCCATCCATCCATCCATCTTTCTATTCATCCGTCCATCCATCCATTCATCCATCCATCCATCCGTCCATATATCCATCCTTCCGTCTGTCCGTCCGTCCGTCCGTTCATCCATCCATCCATCCATCCATCCATCCATCCATCCATCCATCTATTCATTCATCCATTCATCCAACCAACCAACCATCTGTCTATTCATTCATCCATCCATCCGTCCATATATTTATCCATCCATCTGTCCGTCCATCTGTCTATACATCCATCCATCTATCCATCCATGTCTATTCATCCATCCATCCATCTATCTGTCTATTAATCCATCCATCCATTCCTCCATTTATCCATCCATCCATCCATCTTTCTATTCACCCGTCTGTCCATTCATCCATCCATCCATCCATCCGTCCATATATCCATCCTTCCGTCTGTCTGTCTGTCCGTTCATCCATCCATCCATCCATCCATCCATCATCCATCTATTCATTCATCCATTCATCCATCTGTCTATTCATTCATTCATCCATCCATCCGTCCATATATCCATCCATCCATCCATCTGTCCGTCCATCTGTCTATACATCCATCCATCCATGTCTATTCATTCATACATCCATCCATCCGTCCGTCCGTCCGTCCATCCGTCTATTCATCCATCTGTCTATCCATCCATCCACCATCCATCCATCCATCCATGTCTATTCATCCATCCATTCATCTGTCTATTCATTCATCTGTCTATACATCCATCCATCCATCTTTCCATCTGTCTATCTATTCATTCGTCCATCTGTCTATTTATCCATCCATCTGTCCATCCATCTGTCCATCCACCCGTCCGTCCGTCTGTCCGTCCATCCTTCCGTCTGTCTGTCTGTCCATCTATCCATCCATCCATCCATCCATCCGTCCATATATCCATCCTTCCGTCTGTCTGTCTGTCCGTTCATCCATCCATCCATCCATCCATCCATCATCCATCTATTCATTCATCCATTCATCCATCTGTCTATTCATTCATTCATCCATCCATCCGTCCATATATCCATCCATCCATCCATCTGTCCGTCCATCTGTCTATACATCCATCCATCCATGTCTATTCATTCATACATCCATCCATCCGTCCGTCCGTCCGTCCATCCGTCTATTCATCCATCTGTCTATCCATCCATCCACCATCCATCCATCCATCCATGTCTATTCATCCATCCATTCATCTGTCTATTCATTCATCTGTCTATACATCCATCCATCCATCTTTCCATCTGTCTATCTATTCATTCGTCCATCTGTCTATTTATCCATCCATCTGTCCATCCATCTGTCCATCCACCCGTCCGTCCGTCTGTCCGTCCATCCTTCCGTCTGTCTGTCTGTCCATCTATCCATCCATCCAACCGTCCATCCATCCTCTTATTGCTCTTGTTGGCTTTTCTTATCTCTACAGTCCATTTGTCATGAATTTTTTCTGCTCTTTTTCCCTCTAAACTTTCAGATTGTGTCTAGTCAACATGTAAGGCTTGTCTTGACAAACATTGCATTTCTAGTTAAAATTTACAGTTATATGAACTCTTTGAATTTCAATGCATTTTAATTCTACTTGCATTCAAATTCGAATTGCAGTTATGGACCCAATTCATTATACCGCAGGACTTTAATTGGAATTTAAAAAGCATTCTCAGTTTGATTCTGAATGATGTGCAGCAGCTGTCAGTAGCATGGCAGATGCATATGGTTATCATCTGTTGTGAGTGTACAGCGCTGTGTTCTCCTCACAGGTGACACCTGATCAGATGGTCTTGTTGAGGTGGATATTGTGGCCGCTGAAGGCCAAACACGATATCTTTATACTCGGCTCTTTCTTCCCGGGGGCCGAATAGTGGATGTCAATCACAAACTCCACCAACCAAATCCTCTGTACTGCACATGTCACCGGGGGCCATTCAGGAGCTCGGGCTCTTATTGGCTTTTCTTATCTCTACAGTCCAGTGAGGAATCACATTTCATTTGTCATGCGTTTTTCCCCCCTCTTGAATGCCATGAGCAGCGGTGCTTAAAGCCGATACGGTTTCTGCTTCTTATGACAGTACAAACACATCACATGTGTTCACGAAAAACCACAGGAGATGGAAATGGAAATAAATGAAATTATGTTGATGAATTCTGACTTACACACAGCTATCAGTCTTCATTTGGTCACCAGATACGAGTTTTCTTGGTTCTCCAGAGTGAAATCTCCATGATGATGATGTGCAGGCGTCCCGGACCGCGGACTCTCCCAAACATCTCCTCATCTCTTATGGATATCAGGGGATCGGATATCCTACATTTGCCGAAGAAGCCTGAACATTGCACATGGGCTCTTTCTTAATTTCCTTAAATTCTTCTTTGTGATAAATGTGGGTCATATTTCTGGCGTTTTCATGTCCTCTCTGGACACATAAACTAGATTTCAGTTGAAACCCAATGCTTGACTCTGAGGAACCCGATAGGAAATTCTCCAGGATATTGATGAGTTCAACCCGATGCTCCCATCTGAACACATCAGTCCTGATTACAGGCTCCAGTCCTCTCATTACGGCTGGTGTGAACGGATGCTGGAGAGCTTCACGGACACTGTGTCCAACCGGATGCGAGCGGCGCGATGCGATGCAACAAAAGCCAGTAGAACATGATGGTTTATGATTTCTGGTGGAAATTTAAAGTGCAGATTCATGAGCACTCTAACAGCTAATATCTCCCACAACCCATTAGAACTACAAACACAAGATTAAAAAAAAATTCTGAATTACTTCAATCACCTTACTGCAAATGCATAAAACTAATAAAAGTTGACTGAGATACAGAGAGACCAAAAACATACAATAATACATAATACACTTCTCATGCTATACTTTTGGCTTGATAATTTT
Source organism: Ancherythroculter nigrocauda (assembly GCA_036281575.1). Lineage (NCBI taxonomy): Eukaryota > Metazoa > Chordata > Actinopteri > Cypriniformes > Xenocyprididae > Ancherythroculter > Ancherythroculter nigrocauda. Next base: position 1,563,905 of record VTFQ01000021.1, on the reverse strand, counting down.
ATTAGCATAATATTCCCTCACCCACTAACTAATGATTGTTGCTGTTGGGTCGTCATTTGAGGCACTAAAAAACAATGATATGAATATTGATATGGATGATACAGGAAAACATCTATCAGATCCCATGTTTACTTTCAAAACACTTTTAATCTGTCAGGTTAAAAAAGCTCTTAAAACATTGGACGTGAATAAGTCAGCTGGTCCTGACCGGTTAGAACCATTTTTTTAAAAATTAGCTGCTGATCACATAGCTGCCCCTTTGACATATATTCATAATCTTTCAATGAGTTTAAATGAATTTCCAAAGATATGGAAGTCTGCATTCGTCATCCCATTGTTAAAAGGCGGAGATCCCTCTGATATGAATAACTATAGGCCGATCTCAAAACTTTGTGTTCTGTCAAAGGTTTTTGAATCTCTCATTATATAAAGGTTAAATAAAGGAAAGAAGAACTAATATATATATATATATATATATATATATATAGAGAGAGAGAGAGAGAGAGAGAGAGAGAGAAATGTGCTGTCAATTGATTAAAAATAAACTATTCGATCACATTTTTCTGTAATTACAATTAATCACATAACATTAATATTTTTTATCTCTAAAATAATGTAGAAACAACATCCATCCATCCATCCATCCATCCATCCATCTTTCTATTCATCCGTACGTCCATCCTTTCATCCATCCATCTGTCCATATATCCATCCTTCTGTCCGTCCATTCATCCATTCATCCATCCATCCTTGTCTATTTATCCATCCATCCATCCATCCGTCTATTCATCCATCCATCCATCCATCCATCCATCCGTCCGTCTGTCCGTCCATCCATCCATCCATCCATCCATGTCTATTCATCCATCCATCCATCCATCCATGTCTATTCATCCATCAATCCATCCATCCATCCATGTCTATTCATCCATCCATCCATCCATCCATCCGTCAATCCGCCTATTCATCCATCTGTCTATACATCCGTCCATCCATCCATCCATCCATCCATCCATCCGTCAATCCGTCTATTCATCCATCCATCCATCCATCCATCCATCCATTCATCCATTCATCTATCCATCCATGTCTATTCATCCATCAATCCATCCATCCATCCATCCGTCTATTCATCCATCCATCCATCCATCCATCCATCCGTCCGTCCATCCATCCATCCATCCATCCATCCATCCATCCATCCATCCATCCATCCGTCCATCCATCCATCCATCCATCCATCCATCCATCCATCCATCCATCCGTCAATCCGCCTATTCATCCATCTGTCTATACATCCATCCATCCGTCCATCCATCCGTCCGTCCATCCATCCATCCATCCATCAATCCGTCTATTCATCCATCTGTCTTGTTTTTTGTTTGATGCCATACAAACACACACACACACACACACACACACACACACACACACACACACATTTGCATGATGCATGTATGTATGTGTATATATATATATGTATATATATATATATATATATATACACACACACACACATATAAAATAATGTAGAAACAACATAAAGACAGTATATATTTAAAGTATTTGTTTGTTTTTTGGCATCATATATAATTCTGAAAATATATATATAATCACAATTCTGACTTTTTTTCTCACAATTGCGAGTTATAAAGTCGCAATTACTGTTTTTATTTTTTTATTTAGTGGCAGAAACGGGATTCCATATATATATTTGTTTTTTTGTTTTTAATTAATTTTTTTATTTTTCTAATATTAAGATTTAATATATAATTTTCTACCAATACTTGAATATGAAAAAATCTATTAATTTCATTAATTTATTATTTATTAATATAAAATATTTTATCTGTTGCTTTCAGTTTGCACTCAAAATCGCCCTTCCATGGTCTAATACTGTCATGTTTTGTCTCAGGAAAGCAATTGTGAGTAAATTTTCTGTCATATTCACAGGAATGTAATATGAAGATTGTGACATATGTAACATTTATCTTTAACAAGACGATGAACGTGAATAGCAGGCTCAAACAATACCGTTACAACCAGAGATATATCAATTCACGCCACATGAGTTTTCAGATTTATTCACTGAGGAAAACTCAGACAGAAACACCATCTCAGTGTGGACGGAAGCCCAAAGTGTAGAGAAAAAGATGCATTTTTCAAATGTATCTGTATTAATGTGGACATAGCCTGAGAGAATCAGTACGCTGACACTAATGAACACTAATGAAGGGTTTGTTCACCCCCCCAAAAAATTAAGATTGTGTCATCATTTACTCTTTCTGAACCCGTATGACTTTCTCAAACACTAAAAAAATGTTCAGCAGAATGTTTTCTTTTCCACACAGTGCAAGCAGACAGTGTTCAGGGGTTGTCAAGCTCAGAGAGCACATGAAATAGCGTCATATGGGTGTGAAAGAACATGAGGGTGAGTAAATGATAACGCTTCTCATTTTTGGCTGAACTTTTCCTTTGAATTGTGCAGGAAAAATCAACAACCCTCAACATGTGACGAGCTTGTAATTATTCCCATATTCTGAAACGTTAAGATCTTCTCTCAGCTTTGACGTCTTCAGTGATGGGTTGCTGTTTTTCATAGTCGTGCCGTCTGGGAGGTTTCTTGCTGTTATCTCACAGATTGTGTTTTTGGCAGCTTGAACTTTTCCAATGTGTTGATTTTTAGTTTGGATATCTCCATTCAAAGAAGGCCATAGACATTGTGATATTCGTGTCTGTCCAAGATAAACATTCTACTGATTGAGCCTCTAAGATCTAATTAGTGCAATAATATTTTTGCTTTTCTAAGGCAGTGAGCTGGTCTCAGATGGGGGTCTGTGACCCGTTTTGGGTTCCACACATAAGATCCATTTATCATCGCAAACAACAGTCTCCGCTGAAGAAGCTCTGTCTGGATCCCCAGCACATATTTTACAGCTGTTCTCAGATTGCGTGACCTCGCTCGTCTCAGTGTGCCAAATGCCCGCATCGAGGAACCAGGAAAGTGCCACGGATTTCAACATTTGAATGCGTGCCAAAACCTGGAGAGACCCGAGGACACAGATAACAGGAGCTCTGCCACGATGACATTACAAAGTGTTCTTCAACTAGATATGATTCTAGCTGTGAGAGAAGGGAATCAAAATAAACTCTAAATTGTTATCATTTTACACATGGAGTCAAACTTTACTTGATAAAATTCTTGTAATAATTTGCACTAACACATTTTAAGTCAATTTTACTGCTATTGCTCTGTGCAACTTACCTGTTATTATCAAGTCAAATTGACTTACTATTGAACATTCAGAAAAAAATTAAGTATTTAATTTCTCATGTAGAATTAAGGTAAAATCTACTTAACTAAGTTAAGTACTTAACTTTTTACTCAAATAATATAACATTGAATTAAACCATGCTTTTAAAGTAAATGCTTTACTTAGAAACATCCAAGTAAATATTACAATAGATATCGTGTTGACACCATATCTACAGTACGTATTAGAAATAATATTAATGCAGCATGTAACACAATGCTTGGTACACAATGACAGTAATGTTCGATAGATGGTTTTTGAGTATGAATGTGTCATTTTGAGTAGAAAATGAACTCCAGATGTCACAAAATCGCTAGTTACTAAACCTAACAACAAAAGCAATGATAAAACAGTGTAAAATAAATGAATAAATAAATAACCTTAATAATTATTAATGCCCCAGTGCATAATGAGAACACCAGTATCAGAAAAGTTGAGTACAGATTACTTAATTTTATATTGTTGATATTTATGCTTTAATTTCTACAACTTTTCCATGTAGAAATTACATTTTTTTTCTGTAGTATTTACTTCACCAGAGAATCATTTTTATCAGTGTATATACAGTATATATATATATATATATATATATATATATATGAATATTTAACATTTTTATTATTATATATATATATATATATATATATATATATATATATATATATAATGTAATAGTTAAATAATATTACATTATATAAATTAAATAAAATAAATATTTTAAATATTGAATAAACATTTTATATATACATACTTTTTTTTATTTGTGCAATTTTTTGATTTATACATCATGAAAGCTGAATAAATAAACTTTCCATTGATGTATGGTTTGTTCAGATAGGACAATATTTAAAAATCTGGAATCTGAGGGTGCAAAAAAAATCTTATTATTGAGAAAATCGCCTTTAAAGTTGTTCAAATGAAGTCCTTAGCAATGCATATCCACTCACAAAAATACATTTTCGATATATTTACAGTAGGAAATGTACAAAATATCTTCATGGAACATGATCTTTACTTAATATCCTAATGATTTTTGGCATAAAAGAAAAATCAATCATTTTGATCCATGCAATGTATTGTTGGCTATTGCTACAAATATACCCGTGTGACTTATAACTGGTTTTGTGGTCCAGGGTCACACACACACACACACATATTATTCATTATTTATTTAATTTAATATTTTGTATTATTTTGTGTTATTAATATGTAATTTAATTCAATTTAATATTAAATTGTATAAAGTTATCTGAAAACATTGTTATGCTGTATTGCAAACTTAAAAACTGTTTAATGTTCTCAATTGATTTGAAAATACTGAACTGAGTTTAGTGAAGCATGTCTAATCAGAGACAAAATTCAGTCTGCATATAACAGAAGAAATAGGCATAATTTCATAATATTAAAGAAAACATAAAAAGAATAATGAAATCATAGTTTTGTGGCAGAACTTCAGCTAAAGAAGTGATTGTGTTCTGTGACTGAATTGCATGGGAACTGATTTTTAAATTCTGAATTCTGCCAAACGCTGCCATTCTGATGCCATAATTTAATTAAAATGCTGCTCAGCTGAATAAAACAAATCCTCCAGGTCACTGATCTGCGTCTGCTCCGTGGATTCCGGCTCAAAATGTTCTCTTGATCCCAGCATTTCATTCTCAATCCAGCATTATAACATAATTCACATGAACAATATCAGATAACAAATGCAGGAGATTGAAAACAAATAAATAACAAACAGCCAAACACCTTAATGAGCGTGATGAGGCGAACACATGTTCCTGTACGGCTCTCCTGGAGGAAGCGGGGCTCTTGGTCGCCAATGGCGGAGCCGTCTGTGACGGTGGACCACCAACATTGTTAGCAGTGTTTACCGCATCCGGCCCCGTGAAGTCATCTCAGCGCTGCGAGCCAGATGAAGAAGAAATGTTCGTCCTAATATCCTGACGTCCACGAGGCAGAGGAACCCAACTGTTCCTAATGAACCTTGAGACGCTGAGCGGCACGAGAGAGACTGCGCTCGCTTCCTCCGAAAGGTCATAAACGACTCTTATTTCATTTGGCTCTTTTTTATCCACATCCCTTTCAAGTTTTAATACATTTATCAAAGCATAATAATGGCGTCCTTGAAGCCGTAAGTTGCCGCACATGGGTAGTTTTGAGTAGAAGACGGATGATTGTGATGATTTTATTCGCCGAACTCTTTGATTTGCTTTTGATTTATTCGCTGCATTAAAATGTTTAACAACTGTTTGCCTTCACTGGTTCAAGGTGAAATATTCTGTAAAAACTCATGGAAATCACGCCAAACCACGAAGGTCCTCCAAAGGTCAGCGTCATCTGGCATATACTGCAGTTTATTGATGTTCCTGCTTGCCTTTCCAATCGCTCCTTATTCATTCAGAAAGTGCTGTTCATATAAAGTGTCACACTGTGCTAAGCTCTGCTAGTGTCTAAGCTGTTTTCAGGCGGACACGGGCTTCTCTGAGGCCGCAGCGGGACGCAGATGAAAGCATCAGCACTGCTGGCGTCTGGGTCAGCAGTCCTGTCACGGCGGGTCACGGTGACGGGACATTCTGGTCTGATTTCAGCGGAAAAGTTGCAGCCCTGCATGCATGTCCTTCTCCAGGGAAAAATCATTTGAGAGAAAATGTCACCAAACACCAAGCGAACACATCGGATATCGGCAACATTCAAAGGTTCATCTGAGTTCATTTGATGAAAATGATCATGTGTGTTTGTATTTGGGGGTTTGGGCTTGGTAAGATTTTTAATATGTTTATTCAGCAAGAACGCCCTAAATTGATCATAAGTGACAGTAAAGACATTTATAATGTTACAAAATATTTCTGTTTCTATTTAACAAGGAATCCTGGAAAATAAAATTTATCACGGTTTCCACAAACATATTAACGGTTTTCAACTTTGATAATAATCATAAATGTTTCTTGAGAAGCAAATATCAGAATGATTTCTGAAGGATCATGTGACACTGAAGACTGGAGTAATGATGCTGAAAATTCAGCTTTGATCACAGGAATAAATTACACTTTACTATATATTCACATAAAAAACAGATATTTTAAATTGTAATAATATTTCACTATTTTTACTGTATTTTTGAGCTTTCATTCTTGCATTTGAAAGACACTTTTATCCAAAGCGACTTACATTGCAATCAAAACACACATTTAATCAGTTCATGCATTTTCTGTGAATCAAGCTCATAACCTTTTGCAAGCACCATATTCATCTGTTGGTTATTTTAATGCTTTTATTTTACAAACACCTTCAGGCCTTCGAGGAGTTTCCCATGATGTGATGTTTATATTTCCCTAGTGTCACAGTCTCAACACTGTGGAAGCTTGTTTCTGCCACTAAATGAAAAAAGGTAATTGCAACTTTTTATCTCACAATTCTGACTTTTTTTCCTCAGAACTACGAATTATAAAGTCAGAACTGTGAGATATAACTCACAATTGGTGTTATAATGTCCATTTCTGAGGAAAAAAAGACTGACGTTTTTCTAAAAATTGTGTTTATAACTTGCAATTCTGACTTTATATCTCGCAATCTCGACTTTATATCTCGCAATTCTGACTTTATAACTCGCAATTCTGACTTTATAACTCGCAATTCTGACTTTATAACACACAATTCCGACTTTATATCTCGCAATTCTGACTTTATATCTCGCAATTCTGACTTTATAACTCGCAATTCTGACTTTATAACACACAATTCCGACTTTATATCTCGCAATTCCGACTTTATATCTCGCAACTCTGACTTTATATCTCACAATCCCGACTTTATAACACACAATTCTGACTTTATCTCACAATTCTGACTTTATAACACACAATTCCGACTTTATATCTCGCAATTCCGACTTTATATCTCGCAACTCTGACTTCATATCTCACAATTCTGACTTTATAACACACAATTCCGACTTTATAACACACAATTCCGACTTTATATCTCGCAATTCCGACTTTATAACACACAATTCTGACTTTATCTCACAATTCTGACTTTATAACACACAATTCCGACTTTATATCTCGCAATTCTGACTTTATATCGCAATTCTGACTTTATAACTCGCAATTTTGACTTTATATCTCACAATCCCGACTTTATAACTCGCAATCCCGACTATATATCTCGCAATTCTGACTTTATATCGCAATTCTGACTTTATAACTCGCAATTTTGACTTTATATCTCACAATTCTGACTTTATATCTCACAATCCCGACTTTATAACTCGCAATTCTGACTTTATAACTCGCAATTCTGACTTTATAACACACAATTCTGACTTTATCTCACAATTCTGACTTTATAACACACAATTCTGACTTTATAACTCGCAATTCTGACTTTATATCTCGCAATTCTGACTTTATATCTCGCAATTCTGACTTCATATCTCACAATTCTGACTTTATATCGCAATTCTGACTTTATATCTCACAATCCCGACTTTATAACTCGCAATTCTGACTTTATAACTCGCAATTCTGACTTTATAACTCGCAATTCTGACTTTATAACTCGCAATTCTGACTTTATAACTCGCAATTCTGACTTTATATCTCGCAATTCTGACTTTATATCTCGCCGTTCTGACTTTATAACACACAATTCTGACTTTATAACTCGCAATTCTGACTTCATAACTCGCATTTACAAAATACAAACTCACAATTGTGCTAAAAAAAGTCAGAATTGTGAGATAAAAAGTCACAATTACCTTTTTTTATTTTTTATTTCATGTTGGAAACAAGCTTCCATACAACACAGAAAAAAAAATGGAGGCCATAATGAATGAGCTGTTTAACAGCCTGTCATCATCAGATCTGGAATCAGCAGCCGTGAACCTGCCGACACCTCCGCATCTATGGCAGACCGACTGGCACGTCAAACGGTTGCGCGTGAGTACTATTTGCTTCCATATGTCTAAACACCTGCAGCTGGCACTTCAATCTCACTTCAGCAATGAATTCAGACAGGAACTTGACCAGCCTGTGCAAATAGTGTATCAGCTCATGTACTTTCATTTCGAGCAGGTCACAATGTGCTGTTTCAGGCATTTGTAAACATGCAGTCACGGACGGACAAGACAGCCGCTTCATGTTTTTTCTAAGCACGTTTTCCATCCGTCATGAATTTCTGACCTCGGTGCTGTTTATTCACAGACCGTGTGAACCACGCTTAATTGGGCAGATGTGTTTGCTTTCAGTGAGTATCCAACATGCACATGACAGAATCGCTTTCGACTCGGTTCGTTTGACTGAACAGTTCTGAGTTTGATGCAAACAAGTCAACAAACAGACGTGTGTTTACAAACATCGCTTGTGCTCACAGGCTCGCGGCAAACATGAAGGAGATCTGTTTTCATAACAAGGTGCTCCTCATAAAGTATGCACTAAACATTTTCAATCACACAGATGTGTGTTTACAGCAGAATATAAACCTATTTATCTCACTGGATGCCACCAGCAGCAGACTGTGGACTTCAGATGGCATACAGTATTTAACCTGACAGGAATGAAAATGAGCCACACACACAGTTACTTACCCCATTAAAGACAGACATGTGAGATAATAGTCAGAAAAGTCTTTTAAAGGGGGCCAATAATGCCCCTTTTACAAGATGTAATATAAGTCTCTGGTGTGTCCAGAATGTGTGTGTGAATTTTCAGCTCAAAATAACCCACAGATCATTTATTATAGCTTGTCAAATTTGCCCCTATTTGGGTGTGAGCAAAAACATGCAGTTTTTGTGTGTGTCCCTTTAAATGCAAATGAGCTGCTGCTCTCGGCCCCCTTTTCAGAAGAGGGCGGAGCTTTAACAACAACAAAGCTGGAGAATCTCACGCAGACAAAATGAGGATTGTCAGTAACAGTGTTCAGCCTTACATTGTTCAAACCGGAGTCGATGACGGCATGACAACAACAACTCTTCCTCTTCTCTAAAGCAGCCTAACATGGCCTCATCCCCTTTGTTGCGTGTTCTCGGGGGCGGGGTTTATGCAAATTTTAGGGTTAGTGATGTCACCAACCCGGGAAGAAGCTCGTTGTAGTTCCTACCAGCCGTTTGTTGTAGTCCTTAAACAGAGATTTCTTTAAAAGAAAATATCTCCATTTGCATTGGACTTTGGATTTGATCTATTTATTAAGGAATGTTTTTAAATCCTTATTTAGAAGAAAACTAAATACTTCCTAACCGAGATCTCTGTAAAGGTGAGCAGTCACAGTTGAACTTTATTGAGGTGAAATTAGCGTTACTTTGGATGTTTCCCCTCCCTCTGTCGGTTTTTCACTGCAAAAAAACACAGGCCATAAATAAGAAACAAATTAAAGGAGAGAAAATCAATAGGAGGACATTAGAGCTCTAATTTGGTGTCTTAAAGGGGCATCCTCACGCTAAATGTAGTGAGAAATTGGCCACAGCACTGATTCATGGAGGACGAGTCGACTGCGTGAAGACATCGCCATAAACACACGCACATTAAAAGCCATTAATAGGCAATTCAGAATGAATAAAGCAGTATCCTAGACCTGCTTTTCATAACCCTCAAACATGCTGATTTGAGCTCAAATAAAAGCATTAATCTGGCCACACACACAGTTCGATGTGTAATGCTGTTAGCTGAATGATTTAGGACACTTAACTAATGCAGCTTTACTCTTATGTGTTTGGAGATCCTGCAGCAATATTTCTGTGAAGCTCTTTTAAAATAGAGCCGAATGGGAAGCAGAACTACAAAAAGTACATTGATGTATAAGATAACAGAAATAGAAAAATAAAAGCTGAATCTCACACATGCATTCATGTCTGCCTAAAAAAAAAAAAGTTTATTTTATGAATTATATTTATATTTTTAATATATATATTATAAATAATATATAATATGTATATAATATTTAATATATTTTAATTGAATTATATTTATAAATAGGACCATTTTTGCATGGCAACAGTGCTTTGATTAATTATGAAAAAAATAATTAGAATGGTTTAAATGAACACATTATTTTATTATAATGCTTTTGCTAATATTTGCTTTAATGTATGATTTAATTAAAAAAGTTCATTGTATTACTGTACTGAGAGTCTAATGAAAATCACCTTTGACAATGAGAATTAAAATGAGAGAAGAGAACATGAGAGAAAAATTTGCTTAATTGTCATGGAAATGAATATATCACATAATAATCACATCACTGATTCTTGAGATAAGAGACAAAACATGTTTTAGAAGTTTGTTTTTATTATTTAATAATACATTATTTTTAAACTGATATATTTGTAGACAAAGGTCTCAGCTGATGAACCATGTAAGGGAACAGGTTTTTCTGAAAATGTTGACAAATACTGACGGAGTTGACAAAAACAAGTGACGGAGTTGACAAATACTGATGGAGTTGACAAAAACAACTGATGGAGTTGACAAAAACTGATGGAGTTGACAAAAACTGATGGAGTTGATAAAAACAAGTGACGGAGTTGACAAAATCCGACAGAGTTGACAAAAACAAGTGACGGAGTTGATAAATACTAATGGAGTTGACAAAAACAACTGATGGAGTTGACAAATACTGATGGAGTTGACAAATACTGATGGAGTTGACAAAAACAACTGATGGAGTTGACAAATACTGATGGAGTTGACAAATACTGATGGAGTTGACAAAAACAACTGATGGAGTTGACAAATACTGATGGAGTTGACAAAAACAACTGATGGAGTTGACAAATACTGACAGAGTTGACAAAAACAACTGATGGAGTTGACAAATACTGACGGAGTTGATAAATACTGATGGAGTTGACAAAAACAACTGACGGAGCTGACAAATACTGACGGAGTTGACAAAAACAACTGATGGAGTTGACAAATACTGACGGAGTTGACAAATACTGATGGAGTTGACAAAAACAACTGATGGAGTTGACAAATACTGATGGAGTTGACAAAAACAACTGATGGAGTTGATAAAAACAACTGATAGAGTTGACAAAAACAACTGATGGAGTTGACAAATACTGATGGAGTTGACAAAAACAACTGATGGAGTTGACAAATACTGACAGAGTTGACAAAAACAACTGACGGAGTTGACAAATACTGATGGAGTTGACAAAAACAACTGACGGAGTTGACAAATACTGACGGAGTTGACAAAAACAACTGATGGAGTTGACAAATACTGACGGAGTTGACAAAAACAACTGATGGAGTTGACAAATACTGACAGAGTTGACAAAAACAACTGATGGAGTTGACAAATACTGACGGAGTTGACAAATACTGATGGAGTTGACAAAAACAACTGACGAAGCTGACAAATACTGATGGAGTTGACAAAAACAACTGATGGAGTTGACAAATACTGATGGAGTTGACAAAAACAACTGATGGAGTTGACAAATACTGATGGAGTTGACAAATACTGACGGAGTTGACAAATACTGATGGAGTTGACAAATACTGATGGAGTTGACAAAAACAACTGATGGAGTTGACAAAAACAACTGATGGAGTTGACAAATACTGACAGAGTTGACAAATACTGATGGAGTTGACAAAAACAACTGACGGAGTTGACAAATACTGATGGAGTTGACAAAAACAACTGACAGAGTTGACAAATACTGATGGAGTTGACAAATACTGATGGAGTTGATAAAAACAACTGATGGAGTTGACAAATACTGACGGAGTTGACAAAAACAACTGACAGAGTTGACAAATACTGACGGAGTTGACAAATACTGATGGAGTTGACAAAAACAACTGACGGAGTTGACAAATACTGATGGAGTTGACAAAAACAACTGACAGAGTTGACAAATACTGATGGAGTTGACAAAAACAACTGACAGAGTTGACAAATACTGATGGCGTTGACAAATACTGATGGAGTTGATAAAAACAACTGATGGAGTTGACAAATACTGACAGAGTTGACAAAAACAACTGACAGAGTTGACAAATACTGACGGAGTTGACAAATACTGATGGAGTTGACAAAAACAACTGATGGAGTTGACAAATACTGACAGAGTTGACAAATACTGATGGAGTTGACAAAAACAACTGACGGAGTTGACAAATACTGATGGAGTTGACAAATACTGATGGAGTTGACAAAAACAACTGATGGAGTTGACAAATACTGACAGAGTTGACAAATACTGATGGAGTTGACAAAAACAACTGACGGAGTTGACAAATACTGATGGAGTTGACAAAAACAACTGACAGAGTTGACAAATACTGATGGAGTTGACAAATACTGACAGAGTTGACAAATACTGATGGAGTTGACAAATACTGACGGAGTTGACAAAAACAACTAATGGAGTTGACAAATACTGACAGAGTTGACAAAAACAACTGATGGAGTTGACAAATACTGACGGAGTTGACAAATACTGATGGAGTTGACAAAAACAACTGATGGAGTTGACAAATACTGACGGAGTTGACAAAAACAACTGATGGAGTTGACAAATACTGACAGAGTTGACAAAAACAACTGATGGAGTTGACAAATACTGATGGAGTTGACAAATACTGATGGAGTTGACAAAAACAACTGACGGAGCTGACAAATACTGACGGAGTTGACAAAAACAACTGATGGAGTTGACAAATACTGACGGAGTTGACAAATACTGATGGAGTTGACAAAAACAACTGATGGAGTTGACAAATACTGACGGAGTTGACAAAAACAACTGATGGAGTTGACAAATACTGACGGAGTTGACAAATACTGATGGAGTTGACAAAAACAACTGATGGAGTTGACAAATACTGACGGAGTTGACAAATACTGATGGAGTTGATAAAAACAACTGACGGGGTTAACAAATACTGACGGAGTTGACAAATACTGATGGAGTTGACAAAAACAACGGATGGAGTTGACAAAAACAACTGATGGAGTTGATAAAAACAACTGACGGGGTTGACAAAATCCGACGGAGTTGACAAAAACAACTGACGGAGTTGACAAATACTGATGGAGTTGACAAAAACAACGGATGGAGTTGACAAAAACAACTGATGGAGTTGATAAAAACAACTGACGGGGTTGACAAAATCCGACGGAGTTGACAAAAACAACTGACGGAGTTGACAAATACTGATGGAGTTGACAAAAACAACTGATGAAGTTGACAAAAACAAGTGATTGAGTTGACAAATACTGACGGAGTTGACAAATACTGATGGAGTTGATAAAAACTACTGACGGAGTTGACAAATACTGACAGAGTTGACAAAAACAACTGATGGAGTTGACAAATACTGATGGAGTTGACAAAAACAACTGATGGAGTTGACAAATACTGATGGAGTTGACAAATACTGACGGAGTTGACAAATACTGACGGAGTTGACAAAAACAACTGATGGAGTTGACAAAAACAACTGACAGAGTTGACAAATACTGACGGAGTTGACAAATACTGATGGAGTTGACAAAAACAACTGATGGAGTTGACAAAAACAACTGATGGAGTTGACAAATACTGATGGAGTTGACAAATACTGATGGAGTTGATAAAAACAACTGATGGAGTTGACAAATACTGACGGAGTTGACAAAAACAACTGACAGAGTTGACAAATACTGATGGAGTTGACAAATACTGATGGAGTTGACAAAAACAACTGACAGAGTTGACAAATACTGACGGAGTTGACAAATACTGATGGAGTTGACAAATACTGACGGAGTTGACAAAAACAACTGATGGAGTTGACAAATACTGATGGAGTTGACAAAAACAACTGACAGAGTTGACAAATACTGATGGAGTTGACAAAAACAACTGACAGAGTTGACAAATACTGATGGCGTTGACAAATACTGATGGAGTTGACAAAAACAACTGACAGAGTTGACAAATACTGACGGAGTTGACAAAAACAACTGACAGAGTTGACAAATACTGATGGAGTTGACAAAAACAACTGACAGAGTTGACAAATACTGATGGCGTTGACAAATACTGATGGAGTTGACAAAAACAACTGACAGAGTTGACAAATACTGACGGAGTTGACAAATACTGATGGAGTTGACAAAAACAACTGATGGAGTTGACAAATACTGACAGAGTTGACAAATACTGATGGAGTTGACAAAAACAACTGACGGAGTTGACAAATACTGATGGAGTTGACAAAAACAACTGACAGAGTTGACAAATACTGATGGAGTTGACAAAAACAACTGATGGAGTTGACAAGTACTGACGGAGTTGATAAAAACAACTGATGGAGTTTACAAAAACAACTGACAGAGTTGACAAATACTGATGGAGTTGATAAAAACAACTGATGGAGTTGACAAAAACTGATGGAGTTGACAAATACTGATGGAGTTGACAAATACTGATGGAGTTGACAAAAACAACTGATGGAGTTGACAAATACTGATGAAGTTGACAAATACTGATGGAGTTGACAAAAACAACTGATGGAGTTGACAAATACTGATGGAGTTGACAAAAACAACTGATGGAGTTGACAAATACTGATGAAGTTGACAAATACTGATGGAGTTGACAAAAACAACTGATGGAGTTGACAAATACTGATGAAGTTGACAAATACTGATGGAGTTGACAAAAACAACTGATGGAGTTGACAAATTTGTCAACTCCATCAGTTGTTTTTCCTTAACAACGTGTTGTACAGTGGAGCAATTTTGTTTTCTTTCTCAGTTGTAGTTGCCTTAATAAACATATAAAAAATGCCAAGATTTATTCCACAACTATTTACAGAAACTATTACACCGGGATGACGGCATTGACATGTTAAAGCTTTGTTACATTTTTTGTATTGTAAACTTCCAGGACTATGTGTCCTACTGTGAGATCCACAATAAGCAGGAAATAGTAAGTGCTTCTTAGAGTTTGCCTCATGACATTGCCTGATTTATTCAGAATTATAAAAAATCCTGATGGAGTTGACGCAAAGTGAGGACAACTTTCATATGCATTTTTTATGGAAAATATAATTCAAGACTTGCTTTTTGTATAGTTTGATATATTACAAATCTCTGCTTTTCAATGTAAATGTATATTTTTGAATTTGTTGCATTTTTAAACACTTTGTTTGGCAATTTTACATTGTGACATCATATTTTTCCTTTTTATTTTGAAGTCAAATATGACCTGCTGGATAGTTACAAGAGCATTGAGCTCCAACTTTTCCAAACACTGTTAATAACGCCTCTCCATCTGTGTGAGAGACTCACAGAGACAAAACATCTTATAAAGATAAAGGTGGAAACAGAGGTCACTGCAGTAATGTAAAAGACATTTGTATGTTCATTAAGGCCTTTAGCATTAGTCTTGATTATAAATGTTTGTAGCCGCTCCGGCTTAATTTAAAACGAAATGTTTTTTTGGCAGGAACACAGAGCGGCCGGGACTCTGCCGTAAGAGCTGATAAACTTTTGGCTCGACTCCCTCATTTTATCATTATTACTCCTTCATGCCACAGTGAAAAACAAACTCATTTCAGCAGTTCAATAATACCAAATGTGTTTAATGTGGATGTTTCATTTTGCGGTTTGAGGCCTTTGGTTTGACAGCTGTAAAAACTTTAGGAAATATTAGGAAATGGTTAAATATGAGTTTTAAATATTAGTTATGTAGAGACCCTTTGGGATTAATTATATTAGTTACTTAGGCACAGATTATAAATTGATATTAATTCTATCAAAATAGCCATGCCAAAAACATTATATATATATATATATCTATATATATATATCTATATATATATATATATATATATATATTATATTATATAACTCCACTAATCTGCTTATCAAAACTCAAAGTGGAATCAAAAATGACACCAAGATTTTTGACAATGTCAGAGGTCATAGCTGATGAGGCAAAGATAATAATTTCAGTTGTATCATTGTTAAGCTGTAAGAAGATTTGTACCTAATAAAGTGGCCGGTATGGTCTTTACAGTCTTTAATTCAGCTTTTGCTTTCTGCAGCTTTGCACTGGTCCATCACAGTCACTCATTATTCAATTAGACACACTTTAATTTGTTCATGGGGCCAAAGAGTTTCAAAGCTCTTAGCGTTTAGTGGCTTATTAACTGTTCCACATGCTCCTTTATCCCCCTGATGTAGCCCCCGTCCATCAGCAGTATATGAAATTACATTTGTTGCTATCGTTTCAATCAGACATACCTTACCCGACCACTAACTCCTTCCCCCCGCAGCTGTGCGAGTGTGTTTTTATCTGATGTCTCACCAAAACCATGTTTTCTAAGCAGTTGCTGTGGCGGTATCAAATGTATTTCAGACGTTTCAGTGATTTTATGAAACATAATTCACCTTTGTGACAGTGTTAGTCGATTCCTGCCATGCATTTGTGTTCGGTTGTTCTTATCTCTTTGGTTTGAAACAAAAATAAAGGAAAGCACTTAAAAGTCCAAGGTATTTTTTTTGTTGCACGTCAACTCAGATTTATAAGCTCCAGCTTGTTTCCTCTCTCTACAGAACGGGAAATATTTTGGCTGAGAAACGGCCAGAAATCCTGGCTGTCATGCCGTAAAGAAATATGATATTAAAATGCAGTAGTAGTTCTCTTTAGAGAGACCGGACACATCGACCTCGGCTTATGAGCCTATGAACATGTTGAGCTGATATATCAGCGTGTCATCGATTAACAGTAAGGACAAAAAGTTATGGATTTATGTCAGTATGTGAAAATGAACGCAAGATAAAATTCAGACATCTCCCCTCCTCTAGGGGGCACCGAAGTGCTCTGTAAATACACGGACATCATCTGTGTTTATGTTCAAACTCCATTGGAAATACGTAGCCTGAACTGATCACGTTATCCATGCAAACCAATGGTAAGGTGAGCTAAAAAGAAACTTTTGTTAACAAATACTTGTGCATGCTGCCAGTATCAACAGGTGTGTTTTTTGTTGAGTTGCACAAAATAATGTCCTTGACTTGGAAGGAGCAAGTTACCAACCACAGCATATATTTCAGTCCCTCAGTGGTCAAAAGCAACAAATCTGATCTTAAAATAATGAATCAGTTTATGTTTTTAGCTTGAGGAACAGCAGGACCCTTGAATGTCTTGTTTTTCATGGAAACACCTTGAAATAACAAGTGTCTTTTCTTGCCATTCTTCTGTTTTTCTTCTGCTTCCTGTTCACATTTGTTCATGAGGTGATGTTTATAATGATCAGGCCATCAGGCGACGGAGGTCAAACTCTCTCGGTGTGATGGATGAAGAGTCTTTGCTGTTATCTCTTTGTAAAGCTCATCCCTCAGCCCTCTCTGTATTTTTACTCACCGTCGACCTTCTCGGTATCAGAGTTGAGCTCGAATGTGGAGGTATAGAGAAAGAGTGAGACGGCAATCTTGCCAGTGGGGTCAGAAAAATAAACTGAATTCAAAGTGGAAACAAGATTATTTTTCTGACTCAATTGGCAGATTTATTTTTTTAAGCACAAACTCACTTCATTTTAAAATATTTTCCAGTATCTTCAGTCATTTTTCTTCTCCAGTAAATGCATCATAATTTAAGAATGTTTAGATATTTGTGCTGGAAAACAAGACAGTTACAGAAAACACATTTTTTACACATTTTTTCACAGTGTAACTGGAAAGGATTTGGTGCAGTTCAAGTGTTTTCATTTTTCTGTTTGCATGACCTTTTAAAAGCATAATTAATTTAGCAGTCAAGGAGAAACCGAATTTAATAAATGTTAAATATACAGTATTTATCATAAAAATCATGCATACAGCATCTAAAAAACACTTCGGCTTGGACTAATTTAATCAGGCTTTTGGTGAAGAAGAAAAAGTACACCTGTCAGATTGTCATGTCTGTCACTTCCATCAGTATAATGATGACATTGTCCTAAATCTTCTGTTGACACACAAAAGTAGCTGATGAACATCGAAGGCTCTCATATTGCATACAGTAATCCGCTCATTATTAAACAGATAAGCGTGATCCTTTAAAACAGGTTCAAGGACACAAACACACACTGACACTGCAGTTTCTACCTTGTTTGTGTTTCTCCAGCCCATTGTGGAAATCACGATTCTTCACAGCAGTTTTCGCTCGGAGTGTTTTGGGACGCGTTCAGAACGGCTCGCGTACGCTGGGATCCACGGCCAGATCTGTCGTGACTCAGTTTAGATCAGGTCTGCCGGACTGTGGTTTTGGACGGTAGATGAGCTGCTCCTGGAGGCACATGGCAGTTTTGTGAAAGCAAATTGCTGGATGGAGCCGATTCAGATGATTAGATGCACAAGCTGTTGTGTACGGTAGAGCTCCAGAATTCATGAATCTCTATTTGAACGTCAGTGTTGATAGCAGGTTTGATGTACACTTTCAAGGGCTTCAGATTTCTCATGCTTCATGCTTTAGTCCATGTTAGTTTCCATGTGTGCATTTATGTATAATGTTATGGTTTTATTTTTTACTTTCATTGCATGTATACAGTTTATCAGTTCATGCATTCACTAGGAATCGAACCCATGACCTTGACACTGAAAGCTTGACAAATGAACCTTATTGTAAAGTGTTACCATTTGTTTTTAAATTAAAAGTTGTATTTGTTAACATTAGTTAATGTACGGTGAACTAACGTGAACTAACATTGACAAAGATTATTAAATGTTGTAAAAAAAAATATGGTCCCACTTTATATTAAGTGGCATTAACTACTATGTACTTACATCAAAAAATAAGTACAATGTACTTATTGGGTTCATATTGAATTGCAAAACACTTTTGCAGCTATTGAGGTGGATACGGGTAAGGTTAGGGACAGGTTTGGTGGTATGGGTAGGTTTAAGGGTAGGGGTAAGGTGTAAGGGATGGGTCAACAGTGTAATTATAAATGTAATTACTGAAATTAATTACACATGTAATTACATGCAGGTGTTTTTAAAATATAAGTACAATGTAAAAACATGTATGTACACAATAAGTGCATTGTATCAAATGATTAATTTGAATGTAAGTACATAGTAGTTAAGGCCACTTAATATAAAGTGGGTCCAAAAATATATTGCTCACTGTTAGTCCTTATTAGTAATAATACATTATTATTATCAAGAAATAATTATTGTAAACCGTTGCCAATTAATTTGAGGGTTGTTACTGTTAGCAGATATTTAGGGGTTCAAGCTCGTAGTGTTTAAACTCTACTGTAATTGTTAAAATTTCCAAGGATCAGCATCCTCCTCTAAAAGTGATCAGGCAGACCAAACCGTAAGTCATACAGACTAGAAAGTTTGAGGGCTGGTGGTACTCACACCGTCTATAAAGTCACCAAGGCGTTACAGCAGTCAAAAGTATGAAATCGCCCATAACTCCTGAACCCTTAGGTGTAGACTCAAGTGTCTTATATCGTTGGAATCCTTGGCCTATGATGGACAAAATTTTCAGGTATTTAGGGTTTTTTGAAAAACCTACTTTTGCGAAGTAGTCCTAGGCTTTTTGTCCGATTGGAACCAAACCATGCAGCGAGATTCACTGGACTTTGATTGTCAATAATCATCAAAAAAAAGTTTTGAAAATTTTGAAATTTCGATTCTTGGTTCCTAAGGGCCGCCAAATTGTTCAAAGTGGGCGGAGCCACTTTTACTAAAATGGCTGTAACTCGTGAACGGAATGAGATATTTTCACCAAACTTGGCACACCTTTGTAAAAGCTCATTCTGCGGTTGAGTGAAAAAGGATGCAGCAACTGGCCACTTGGTGGCGCTATAACAGAAAAAAAACCATGAAAACAGCTATAACTACTTCATCGTTCGTCCGATTGACTTGAAAATGGGCATTCAGTGTCTTTGTCTGAGGTGCCATGACTGTCTATGAGGACATTGACATAACTCAAAAAACATGGCCGCCATCGACCAATGAAGTTTGAGTAGCTATCAGAAAAAGTGAATGGAGGCATATCGGAATGAAACTCGCTGGGCCTGTTTGACTCATGACCCTATAGGCCAGTGAGAAATTTGAAAGAAATGTGTGTTCTCAGGATCGTGTATCATACAGTTTTTCGCATAAGCCCACGACATTCATACCACATGGTAGAACTCCTCATTCTGAGCAACTTTGCCTTTAGGACCGCCGCTGTCCATTGAGTCGTTCGTTAAATATTGGAGATTATAACTTTGGCGAACTAGTCGTAGGTTTTTGGCTTAACCTTGATAACTGTTAAAAAGCCTTAAAAACTATTGCTGTAAATGGTCTTTTCCATCTGTGATCGAGATGGTTACAGGCTTGCTAAATAAAACATAATACCGTTTTATGCATGAGCTTAAAGGCGTTAAAGTGCTTGAACCCCAATAACTGCTGCTCGCAGCTATATTTGATCATATTGGGTTTTTTTCAGAGCCCTTTGACCACATTTTTACATGCAACAATTCATATTTTTTGCAATTCCATTTGGTGCCACTAAGGGCAATAACACACTTCACCTTTAATTCAACATTGCATCAGTTTCCAGTTTCTTGTCTGTACTGTAATTGCTCTTGATAATTGACACCTCATAATTCACACACATTTAAATTGTAGATTCTCAGCAGTGCAGCCAGATATGAGTTGAACCATGATAAAAACATGAACCTGTGGCTGGTGAACTGAATTCGATTTCCATGTTTTTCCATTGTCATTAAGCGTAAATGCCACCGATTGCCCGAACAACACAAACTAAATACGTCAAATGAATAAATTCTTCATATCTTACTGGATTCACATTTCGGAGGTTATTTTTAGCTGCCGCACCGCAGGGCATTGCAGATGTCTTGGCCAATGACCCGAGTCTTCATTAATATGTATGTTGACAATGGACCCAAGAATAAAAACCTCTCTCCTCTGTTTTTCCTCTCCTGTCCCAGCGGGCCACTGATTACCCACAATCCCTTCCCTCAACCGTGAGTGTTTTAAACAAGTGCATCTCTTCTGCTTTAGTATTCAAATGTATAAAATGTGATGGACGGATGCATGCGTTGAAAGATCAGGCGATCTTTCTGAGAGCGTAATGTGTGGAGACGGCCCTCTCTCTTCCTGTATCTTACTTGTTAGCCTCTTTAATTAAGAGCGCATTGTTCTGTGGGAAAGAATTGAGCAGGAAAAGCTTCCTGACTCTCTGCCAAGTTAGATTGAGTTTCTCCGTTAAGCTCTGGGCCAGTAATGGAAGCAAGTCAAGCTTGTCAACAGATGCTGTGCTGCAGGATCTGTGTCTTGTCTGTTGGAGCACAAAAGCCATTTCCTGAGGCTTACAGAGGATAAGGTAAAGATACAGGCTTTTTTTACAGGAGCATATGCTTGGCTGCACAAATAATCTGGAAATTAGGGATTCATTTGGGGAAATGTATTAAATAGAGCGACCTTAGGAATGCACTGAGAAAAATTAAAAATTAAAAGTATTTTTATCAGATGTTCCATTTAGAATTAATGAAACAAGAGGAATGTATTTGATAAGCGACTCTACATGAGATTTAATAGACTGCTTTTATATCTTGCTGTATCCCAAGTGAAAGTTAAAAACAAATGAAAAATCTGTCGGCGCAATAACACGAATTACACTTACTGCATATATTTAATTATATTCCTCTGAAAACAAGTCTTATTTTATGAGGTGTAATATAATCTAGTTTTAAGGATTTTTAAATACACTGTAAAAAAGAATTGTTGGTTTAACTTTAAAAAAAGTAAGTATCCTATTTCAATGAAATTAAAAATTTGAGTTAATACAGTGAAGGTGATTGGTTTAATCAACAGAAACTTAAAATATTATGTTATCTGAACCACATTAATTATCTAAGTTGAAATTATTTTATACAGTGTACTGGAAACAAGTTAAAAACTATAAAATATACTATTATGGTTTTTGCTAATATAATATGATTTTATTCTTAGTTTTTCTGTTTTCATTTTAATTTTAGATAAAGGTTTTTAAATGTCTATATAGATCTTTCAAGTTTTATTTTTAGTTTATTTAGCTTTGGTTATTTTAGTATTTCAATTTAAACTAAAAAATAAGAAATGTCTCTTTGGCTACTAGCTGACATAAAATCATTTTAAATAATTTAATATTTTATTTTATTTTATTTTATTTTATTTTATTTCATTTAGTTTATTTTATTTCAGGTAATTATATTTTAATAACCCTGGTTAAAAAATACTAATCAAAAACTTATTATAAAGTCACATTTTGGTTGAATAGTGTCTTAAATGTGAGTCTGTTTCTAACGTGAAGCATCATATTACTTCAGATGACTTGGAACATAGAGCATGAATCAAAAAAGCTTTGTTTTATGATCATTTTATTATTTTTTTTTTGACAGACATGGCAATTTCTTGTATGATGCATAAAGATTCAGAATTTATGATTTCATTAGAAAACCTAAAGCTTTTGTGAAATATCAACATATGAGTTTGGTACAGAAGAGGATTGGGGCCAAGCAATAATAAAAATTAAACCATCTTGAGATTGAACTCGTACAATTTTGAGAAAAAAGTCGAAATACAATATTGAGAATAAAATCATTAAATTTTGAGAATAAAGTCCTGTTTCGAGAAAAATGTTGAAATAAACTTGTTAAATTTTGAAACTAGTCGTGTTTCTTGAATTTAACTTTTTTTTTTCTCGAAACACAACTACATTATTCTCAAAATTTAATGTTTATTCTTGACATTTTATTTCAAAATATTTCTCGAAATTTAATGAGTTTTTTCTCAAAACATGACTTTATTCTCAAAATTTAACGAGTTTATTCGCAAAACTTTATTTTGACTTTTCTCTCGAAATTTTATGTTTTTTTCTTGAAACACAATGGCACTATTCTCAAAATGTAATGAGTTTATTCTTGTATTTTGACTTTTTTTCTCGAAATTTAATGAGTTAATCTCGAGTTTAATTAATATTATAATGACTTTAATCTCAAAATGGTTTATTAATTGTTCGAATCCCTTTTGTATTTTGTAATGAAGCAACAGGATGTAACATTTCCCAATAATGGGAAATGGAGAGATTTTGTAACTTGTGTTACATCTGTTTTAGTGAATGATGTTATATAGGAGCTGTAGTTGGGATGGCAATCCGGCTTTCATGTTTCCCTTTCTATTTCACTCACTGTCCAAAAATGTTCACCCAGCCGCGGTTTCTATGGTCAATTTGCACCATAGAAGCTCTATGGAAGGTTTTGATGGAGTCAGAATTACCTCACAGCCTGAACCTGGACTCCAGTCCTGCCCTCATTAGATGTAGTGTGTCTTTGCGGTGGGTCCGATGGGAATAGCTCATGTTCGGCATTAAGATCCACCGAGCCAAAGGTGTCGCCTCCCTTCACCTTTACTCTATTAATCATGGGCCACATTGAAGCCCACACAGATGTCCTTCCTCCCTCAGCAGTCGAGAGGCTCTCGTCATCCTCTGTGTTGGATAAGGGCGTCTGGAGATCCGGTTTCTCCACCGATACGGAACGGCAGCCTGCGCTAATGAAGGTGCGGTACAAGACTCGTTTTGATGTGTTTCTCAGAATAAAAGCCTCAAAAAAGGTCCCAGCAACAATAGCACCTCGTCACATGGGAGCTGAACCCCAGCTGCACTTCATTATTTGTGCTCTTTCCATATTTAGATCCGTGTGCATTCCGTCCTGCAGCAGAGAGTCGATCCTAAAAGCAGCTCACCGCATATTTGTGGCTCGGCAGTCATAGTGCACTTCTTAAGGACTTCCTGTGCCATTTTTCAATTGAACTAAAAAATTGGACACAGATCCTGCAGATGGGGGGAAAATCCATTGTATTAAGTAGGTGTCAGGAAACATTTTTCCAGCCGAATGCTAAAAGGGCTTATTTCTGCACTGTAAGATCAAGCGATTGAGTTCCAATATATGGAAGCTTGTTTCCGCCGTGGAATAAAAAAAATAAAAAAGCAATTCTGACTTTCTTTCCCTTGGAATTCTGAGTTTACATCTCGCAATTCTGACTTTCTCCAGGAATTCTAAATTTACTTCTCGCACTTTTGACTTTTTCTCTCTGAATTCTGGAGATTACATCTTGCAATTCTGACTTTTTCTCTCTGAATCGAACTTCTGACTTCGCTGAATCGCACTTCACAGAATTCTGAGTTTATATCTTGCAATTCTGTTTTTTTTCTCTGGGAATTCTGAGATTACATCTCGCATTTCTGACTTTTTCTCTCTGAATCGCACTTCTGACTTTTTCTCTTGGAATTGTGAGTTTACATCTCGCACTTCTGACTTGCTCGGAATTCTGAGTTTACATCTCACACTTCTGACTTTTTCTCTCTGAATCGCACTTGACTTTTTCTCTTGGAATTCTAAGTTTACATCTTGCACTTCTGACTTTCTCTGAATTCTGAGTTTACATCTCGCACTTTTGACTTTCACGGAAATCTGAGTTTACATCTTGCACTCTTGACTTTCTCAGAATTCTGAGTTTACATCTCGAACTTTTGACTTTCGGAATTCTGAGTTTACATCTCGCACTTCAGTTTTTTTCTCTTGGAATTCTGAGATTACATCTTGCAATTCTGTCTTTCTCTCTGAATCACACTTCTGACTTTCTCTCACGGAATTCTGAGTTTACATCTCGCAATTAGTTTTTTCTCTCGGAATGCTGACTTTCTCACACTTCTGACTTTCTTCATGGAATTTCTCTCAGAATGCTGAGTTTATATCTCCAAAATTTCTTTTTTTTTTTTTCTCTTGGAATTCTGAGTTTACATCTCGCACTTCTGACTTTTTCTCTCGTAATTCTGAGATTACATCTCGAACTTTTGACTTTCGGAATTCTGAGTTTACATCTCGCACCTCTGACTTTCTCTCGGAATTCTGACTTTACATCTCGGAATTCTGTTTTTCTGTCGAAATTCTGAGTTTACATCTTGCATTTCTGACTTTTTCTCTCGGAATTCTGAGTTTTTTGCACTTTTTTGAGTTTATATCTCAAAATTCAGACTTTTTCTCTCGGAATTCTGAGTTTACATCTCGGAATTCTGACTTTTTCTCAGAATTCCAAGTTTACATCTCACAATTCTGACTTTTTGGAATTCTGAGTTTACATCTCACACGTCTGTTTTGTTTGTTTGTTTGTTTGTTTCCACCATGGAATTAAAAAAAGAAAAAGTTAATTGTGACTTTTTATTTTACAATTCACACTTTTTTCTCACATTTGTGAGTTAACATCTCCCAATTCTGACTTGTTTTCTTGCAATTCTGAGAAAAGTCATAATTACCTTTTTTTTTTTTTTTTTTATAATTCCATGGCGGAAATAAGCTTCCATACTTATGTTAGCTGCTCATTAAATATTACTAATGAGAGACTGAAAAATGATCAAATGTGCTACTTTAATGTATTTGGATGCCACCTACTACACCACCAATTTTATAGCCGTTTAAAACTCAACAATGATTTTCTGGGCTTGAAGTGTTAAACATGCTGCCATAAACATGGAAAACTTGGCATTTATCTAGTGAAATATTCCCGAGAGGACTGACATTTATAAGAACGCTAATGATGTATAAAATATACCATATTTGCAATTTTATAACACAAATTAAGTCGATCGTTCACACGTTTAAGCGCCTTAATGACAGTTTGGTATGATTCTCTGTCTGTCTGAATGCAAATTATGGGATCAGTGGTTCCAAATCATCAATAAAAGTCATTAGACTAAAATGTAGAAAATGGCCATAATTTTGCAAATAAATGCAAAGACACAGGGCCAGATTGGAGCTTTATACAAATCCACGTGTTTCTGTCTGGGCTACTGTCCAGAAATGATTAGATACATGGAAATCAAGGAGTAATATTTGTCTTAATGTCCACTTCCAGAAACATGACTAGTTTGTTCCTTTGCATGACCTAATATTCAGCCAATGTAGCAGAAATCAACCAATCATTTCTGTGATCTCAGGGTCATGTAGTTTGTGTTATTAATGGGCATCGTTCTCAGCGGAAACGCTCGCTTTACTTTAAACTGCTCTGTTCTTTCTCATTGTTAGAGGAGGTAAATATCACTGCTGTTTTGCTTTGTTTCAAAGAGGAGTATGCTGATGGTGTGTTGTTCTGCTTGAACCTTCGGTTGGAGACATGCTCTAATTTGTGAGGAAACGGTCCTGCTGCTTTGGCGCTGTTGCCTGGATACCTCATCCACCTGGAGCAGCATATGGCCACAGCATGTTGTGCTCCATGTGAAATTAGCAGAAAGCCAAAACATCCCGGTGTGGTGATGTAACTCGCCTTAGAAGAGTTTTGCAAGGTGAGATTCAATCTTCTGTGTCTCTTCACAGACGCCACAGGAGGGAGAACGGCAAATGAGCAGCTACGACCGAGACAAAGACATCATCATCATCAGACGCGTTTGTGTTCCGACAGCAAAGACAATGAGAAACGTTTGACCAAAACTTGTTTACCAGCATTTCTTTTTCTGTAATTTATGAGTACACTTTTAGTTATGTAATGCGTTTAAGCATGAAAAGCAAAAGCTGCAGTGGCCTCAGAAAAGTCACTTTTTTCATTGCGTTAGATAACAAAATGTCAAAGCAAATGGCATTTATTTGAAAGATACTACAAACACTCTTTTGAAAAGTGATGCAGAACTTCTGACAAGTTTGTTTGTTCACTGACAGCAGCTGACTGTTACACTGTTTATATATTCACGCTTCGCCTTCAACTCATTTATAAACTGTAAGGAATAAGAGGTTACAACTTTTAGAATGAAACTGGACGTTTCTGAATGGTTAGTGGATAAATTGATGTAGTTGCTGTGGAGTTGATTCAACTCATCCACTAGCATGTGCCGTCATGTTCATCTTTTGTGTTGAATTGACCCTCGTTTGTGAAGCAGTCCGGCGTAAAATGACGGCATTTACAAAAACAACTCTTCCTCTTCTCTAAAGCAGCCCAACATGGCCCCGCCCCCTTTGTTGTATGTTCTCAGGGGCGGGGTTTATGTAAATTTTGGGGTTTGTGATGTCACAAACCTGGGAAGAAGCTCGTTGTAGTCCCTACCAGCCGTTTGTTGTAGTCCTTAAAAAGCAATTTCTGTAAAAGAAAATATCTCTCTTTGCATTGAACTTTGAGTGTCGTAACTTTGCAGATGTTGTTTATGTTCAAACAGCAACATTACACACTAACTAAAGTTAAAAACATCAAATCATAATCAACCACCCCTTTAATGTATTTCGTATTTTCAGAGCTTGCATGTTTCAGAAACAGATGACGAAGCGTATCATAGAAGCGTTTGAGGTTGGGATGTATTGAGATTGTTGTTTGTTGGCTTTGAAATGATAATACATTCGTGGTTAATGGATCGCATTGATAGTTAATGTGATTCTGTGCTAAGGTTAGGGTTAACTGATGTAAATATAATCTAATTTCATTAGAGTCGTAATGAAGCGGAAGCTGCACTCGTCTTTTCTTCCCTATTGAGCTGTGAAACGCTTCGCAAACAAGAACAAATGTAGCTTGATTTTGTCCATGGGGAATTGATTGGATGGTGGTGGTTTGCTATTGGTGGATCTCATGTGAGTGACAGGTTGCCCCGCCCTCATCATCAGAGAAGAGATGTCACTGCAAGAGGGAGGAGAAATTATTCTGATTCAAGATTACCAGGAACTTTCCGTGCGTCTATTTTGATTTCACTGTGAATGTAATGCCAGCTACAAACCCTGGTGTATTTTTCACTCTCTTGCCCATAATGCCCTGCGGCAGGCAACTGGTGTGAAAATGAGGTCAGGGACATGTCTATTCCCAGCATCCGTCCTCCTGCCAAGGCTTCCATCCATCAGCCGGCCGGCCGGCCGAGTGGCATCCGCTCCAGGGTCACGCCCTCGTATGGCGGCCGCGGTGCTGCTGGGACACCTGCTCCTCGTGACTCTCGCCAAGAGCCAAACGTGTGCTTCCCTTCACAAACAGCTTCTGAAAACAGTGCTATATTTCATAATAAATGGTGCAAAAGACCACCTGGGTTATTCTGTCTTAGACACAGACTTTTTGTTAGTTTATTAATTCATTTAGTTTATTTTAAAGTTCATTTGATTCTCTGTGTTGGCTGCAAGTGAGTTGGTTTTAGGTTTATCATCCAAACACACGTTCTGGTTCTCAGGAGTGTTTGTTATGGTTCCCTGCTTCAGCGTTTCCAAAAATGTGTGTATGTGAAGATGTCCAAATCCGTTTCTGGTGTGTCAGTTTCATGTTCAGAGTCACTGTTTGACTCTGTGAGAAACAGTGGTTTGTTTGATTGACCAATGTAGTGAGTCAATCTGTTTGCCTGACCACTATTTTGCTGACCCAAGGTTTCCCAGCAGAACATTGCCCAAAGCATCACACTGCCTCCTTCGGCCTGCCTTCTTCCCATAGTTCACCCCATGTGTTCCCTAGGTAAGCGATGCACAAGCACCCGGCCATCCATGTGATATAAAAGAAAACATTATTCATCAGACCATGCCATCTTCTTCCATTGCTCCATGGTCCAGTTCTGATGCTCACGTGTCCACTTTTGGCTCTTTCGGCGGTGGACAGCATGGGCACCCTGACTGATCTGCAGCTATGCAATCTCATACGCAACAAACTGTGATGCACTGTGTATTCTGACATCTTTCTATCAGAACCAGCATTAACTTCTTGAGCAATTTGAGCTACAGTAGCAGTAAATCTCACTCGCTGAATCTCAAGAGGTGCTCTAGTGATCTTGTTAGAGAGCCCGCCTCCTATGCATTGGACCCGGGTTCGAGTCCCACTTAGAGCAGGCGGTTTGAACAGGAGGGGTTATATATATATGTATTGATTTTTAATAGTTTTAGTTAAGAATAAGAATACTAGGCTGTCTCCTTCTGGAAATGCAAATCTAATTATTCCCCGTGATTCTGTTTGGTGCCTCTTGAAACTTCATCTTTAAGGTCAACTCTGCTTTTATCTTTGAAAGTTTCACTCTCTGTTTCCTCAGACTTTCCTCATCTCCGTCCCAGACAGGCGTCTTCAATCAAAGCACTCTTAATTTAAGTCTTGGCCTCTGAGGTAAAATGAGCTTATAAAAAACAGCCACGCACAAACAAACACTTCTCGGCCCCTGACAGCATTGATTCATTCCCTGATCACTTTTGAGAACTCGCCGTAAGTTCATTTGAAGGGTGATGCGCGCATCAGAATTCAGAGAACGAGACGCGAGCGCTCGGGTTTGTCTCATCTGGATTCGACCTCGGTAAATGAGGTGGAAAGCTCTCAATTCAATTCTGTCACGGATCACTCAAGAAATGATGCATCATCTTTTTGAGTTGAAGGATGAACTCGTGACAGGCTAAATAGATGCTCAAACCCAGCTTATTTAATATCAAGATAGGGATTGGTTACCTGAGGTTATCTAAGGTCAGGTTTGAGATTCACATGGCCGTGTTTGAATGTTGTTGCTTGTAAAAGATTGACCCTCGGATGTAAGAACACGCTGTGTGTTTTCTCTGTTCGTTTACTGCATATAGTCATGCACAATCCGCCCAGAGATGTTTCCCGCAGCGTTGTTAGATTTGCGCCGCTGATCGCACCGTCTCCTGGGCTTCAGACGTCCTTACTGATGGAGCAACACATTTCTCATACTCCGTTGAACAATTCGAGTGGCTGCAATTAGCTAATTGAATAAGAGGCACAATTAACTCTAAAAACTTGATGGCAATGTCACCAAACATCAGCTGACTGTCACACTGTTTATATATTCAAGCTCTGCCTTCCTAAGTGCCCCAATTATGCTATTTTAAAGGTTCCTAATTTTGTTTCGAGTTCTGCTGGAATAGATTTACATGCATCCAAGGTCAAAAAACACATTTTCACTTAAATAATATATATTGCACATCACCTAATTTCTCAAAGAGTCTGAAAACGGTTTGTTGCGGTCTCAGCTACAACTACAGTGTTTGAGGGCGGGGCAAAGGAGACGCTGTTCACCGGCAGCCAATGAAAAGCACAGATGGGCATTATGCAAATTTGTTACATGTGACAGGAAGTGAGACTGGAATTACTGACGACTTGTTTCAGGCAGTTCAGAATCACTTCTGAAATTGTATTTTCTTCAAATAATAATAATTTGATTAATTATAATTATTATATTTAACAATTATAAAATCATTATTTTTAATAATTATAAAAAATAAAATAATTAAAATAATAATATAATAAATATTTTTACAGTGTATAGTTCACATAGAAATTAATCATTTGCTCATCTTAATGTTCTAATCGTATATTATTCATTTCATTCTTATTTTATATGCAGAAATATGCAGAATGTTTGGCTGCTCTTTTCTATACAAAAAACATTCAAGCTTCAAAAAGACAAAACACACCATTAAATACACAATTACTGGAATAATGAGTTAAATTAAAACATTTTGAGTCAATAAAATGTAAATATTTATCAGTTTCTCATGTGAACTTGTTTAATAACTGATAAAAACACTGAATTGAACTGAATTGAGCTGAATAATGACATTATTATTATTATTATTTTCCTGTTTATTACAGTGAAACTGCTTTGAAATAATCTGTATTATAAAGCAATGACCTGACTTGATATTATATGATCATGTCTTTAAAATACTGGGAAAATAGAGCACAGTTGTATGGACAATTTTGATGTTTTTTATGGATATTTATTATATTTTCCTCCACTTTCTTTGTATGGAATCATAATATGGGTTTGGAACAGCATGATGCATGATACTCATTTATTTTGTATTTACAGACCTTGCATGTTTGCAAACATACATGATAAAAATGAGGATTTTTTTTTAGATTGTTTTGTCATACTGTATCTTTTCCTTCCATCTGCTCGTCCGTTTTTGACAGTAGCCGTATGACAGATAACATGGAACTAATGCAAAAGCATTGACCTGCGCAGAGAGGTCACCTGCAGTGTCACATGACCAGATTGCTTTGACAAGGGAAGTTATAGTTTGACAGGGTTTGAAATGAAAACAGAGCAGTGACAACATGGTCCAAAAGAATTATTTTTGAGGATGCAGGAAAATAAAACCGCCGTCAAACTCAAGCCACCATCCGGTATACATGTTAAAAGAAGACAAATGTTTTCTCAGCTACTTCTACATTCGCTGTAAAAAGCACATTTGAATCGATATCTAAACATCCTTAAGACAAGATAAATTCATTTGTAATTTGTCTTGTTGCACTGGCAGATTTCTAGACTTACAAGGGCCAAAACACATTTATACAGAATATTGATGTATTCTCTGAAAACAAGCTGTCTTATGTAGTTTTGATTTTCAGGTCAATTTATTTTGTGTTAAAGATGTGTAGAAGTTTTTACTGGAAAACAAGACAAATATACTCTTTGAGAATTAAATTTTACAGTGTTTACACATCAAGCAAAGCTCAATAAACCTACAGCCATTTGTTTCAGCTTCACTCTGTCCGCAGCACAATTAGATATAATTACGCCCAGAAAATGGATTAAACAATTGTCTTTGCATGAATAATGTAAATCGAATGTCTTTCTCTGGCAGATTTAAATGGGCACTGTTCTCGTATTGATTTCTGTCTAGTCCTGACCACTGCATCTCATGTCTCAGATCGCCAGCTTCCTGTCATGAATCCATTTCCTCTTCACTGGTCTGTCCTGTTCACTTTGAGCTTCGCTCCATCAGCGGATCCATCAAGACCTCCCTCGCCTCAATATTTATCACCTTAAAGCTCAGAATTGCACAGTATTGTGTGTGTGTGTTTGTGTCCTTTGTGCTAAACATTTACATTTCTGCTCTAAACCGTCACTTTCTTACAGAAGCACAAATCACATGCCTAAACTAGTCCTCAAATTCCTGGAAGAAAACCAGCACAATTTAAAGTATCTTGAGGTGGATGTTTAAAAGTACACTCTTAAAAGTGAAGGTTTTGTATTGGCATTGATGTTTCCGCTATGGAATAAAAAGAAAAAAGAAAAGAAGATAATTGTGACTTTTTATCTCAAAAAAAAGTTTATATCTTGCAATTCTGATTTTTTTTCTCAGAATTGCATAATATAAAGTCACAATTGCGGGATATAAACTCACAGTTGCAAGAAAAAAATGAAAAAATGTCAGAATTGCAAGAGAAAGGTCAAAATTGTGAGATATATATGAAAAAGTCAGAATTGCGTGAAAAAAAGTCAGAATTGTGGGATATAAAAAATTGCGAGAAAAAAGTTCAGAATTGCGAGAAAAGTCAATTTCGAGATATAAACTTGCAATTGAAAAAAAAGTCAGAATTGCAAGAAAAAAGTCTAAATTGTGATACATAAACTTGCAATTGCTTGAAAAAAGTCAGAATTGCGAGATATAAACACGCAATTTTCATAAAATCAGAATTGCAAGATATAAACTCGCAATTGCGAGAAAAAGTCAGAATTGCATGAAAAAGTCAGAATTTTGGGATATAAACGCAATTGCGAGAAAAAAGTCAAAATTTCAAGATATAAACTTGCAATTGAGAAAAAAAGTCAGAATTGTGAGAAAAAAAGTCTAAATTTTGAGATATAAACTTGCAATTTCAAGAAAAGTCAGAATTGTGAGATATAAACTTGCAACTGCGAGAAAGAAATGAAAAAAATGACAGAATTGCAAGAGAAAAAGTCAAAATTGCAAAGATATAAACTTGCTTGTGCAAGAAAAAGTCAGAATTGCGAAATATAAACTTGCCATTTTGATTAAAAAAAAAGTCTGAATTGCGTGAAAAAAGTAAGAATTGTAAGATAAAAAGCCGCAATTACCTTTTTTTTAATTCATTGGCGGAAACAAGCTTCCATAGTTCTCTGACTCTTTTAAAAAGAAATATTAGCTTAGTAACATCAGCCACTAGGGGCATCTGTACGAACAGAACTGATTCATTCAATCCAGTGTGAGAGAAAGACAAGGCATTAAACTAACCAGTAGAAGTACAAATGATTCTAATACTTTGCTTTAATCTGATTTCCATGTAATGTGTGAGCTCTCAAATTCACACTGTACATCTGTGTTCATTCTGAAGCTTTTAGGCGCTCTGAGATGAATCTGCTGCGTATCAGATTCTCTGCTCATTATTACTCTCTCTTTGTGTTCACTTTGGCTCTCGTGCTGAATTTAAACAGTATAGCAGATAAATATATTCGTGTGGGGAAGCCAAACATCTGGATTTCCTCTTTCCCGCTGGCCAATTCAGACCGCCATGCCGTCTCATTCCTGCCACATGTTGAATGATATGAGGTTGGAAACATATTACCATCTCATTTAATTAATATGAGCCTGTAGATGTTATGAACTTCACCTTAATGTCTGTTATTGGTTATTATCAGCGCAGCTTGTGTTGTTGTATGAAAAAGAACAAGGTGAGGCTGAATGAAGGTTTAAATAGCAATATTTGATATTGTTTGCACACTTCAGACTGTGACTTTATGAAAATAGTGATATAAAACAAAGATATCATAAAACAGACAGTAAATCTGAAATCTGTGGTTAACCTCTTGGTTCAGTAAGGTTCCATGAATGTAAAAGGTTCTTCATGGAACCATCAGTGCCAATTAAGAACCTTTGTTTATAAGAGTGTTGGACGTCAGCGGGAACAAAATGATTTCCAAGATAGTAATAGCTGTTATTTGTTGCTAGGTTACTTTGCTCTGGGGATGCACTGTGACAAAAAGCCCCTCTTGAGATTAATCAGGATCAGCGCTCTGGATTTGGAGACGGACACACAATGCCTGAGATTTTCTAGGGACAATTTTGCTAATGCTGCTTGTTTTCTGACATGATGTACATGAGCCCATAATCATGTTTATTTCTTTATTTTTAGAAATAAAATGCATGTGATTTTATTAAGAAAAATATGGAACAGTTTATTGAACCTTTAGACAAAATCTAAAAAAAAATTGCATATGGCCTGGGTAAATATAGGACAGAACACATGTTGGGTTAATTTGACCCAGTATAATGGGTTGATTGGTTTTTACATCTGACCCAGGATCTGGGTAACACAAAAACTACCCAAACACTGGGTTGTTACGTCTGACCCAGGATCTGGGTAACACAAAATCCACCCAAACACTGGGTTGTTACGTCTGACCCAGGATCTGGGTAACACAAAAACTACCCAAACACTGGGTTGTTACGTCTGACCCAGGATCTGGGTAACACAAAAACTACCCAAACACTGGGTTGTTACATCTGACACTGGAGATGGGTAACACAAAATCTACCCAAACACTGGGTTGTTACGTCTGACCCAGGGTCTGGGTAACACAAAAACTACCCAAACACTGGGTTGTTACATCTGACACTGGAGATGGGTAACACAAAATCTACCCAAACACTGGGTTGTTACGTCTGACCCAGGAGCTGGGTAACACAAAAACTACCCAAACGCCGGGTTGTTACGTCTGACCCAGGATCTGGTAACACAAAAACTGCCCAAACACTGGGTTGTTACGTCTGACCCAGGATCTGGGTAACACAAAATCCACCCAAACACTGGGTTGTTACGTCTGACCCAGGATCTGGGTAACACAAAAACTACCCAAACACTGGGTTGTTACGTCTGACCCAGGATCTGGGTAACACAAAATCCACCCAAACACTGGGTTGTTACGTCTGACCCAGGATCTGGGTAACACAAAAACTACCCAAACACTGGGTTGTTACGTCTGACCCAGGATCTGGGTAACACAAAAACTACCCAAACACTGGGTTGTTACATCTGACACTGGAGATGGGTAACACAAAATCTACCCAAACACTGGGTTGTTACGTCTGACCCAGGGTCTGGGTAACACAAAAACTACCCAAACACTGGGTTGTTACATCTGACACTGGAGATGGGTAACACAAAATCTACCCAAACACTGGGTTGTTACGTCTGACCCAGGAGCTGGGTAACACAAAAACTACCCAAATGCCGGGTTGTTACGTCTGACCCAGGATCTGGTAACACAAAAACTGCCCAAACACTGGGTTGTTACGTCTGACCCAGGATCTGGGTAACACAAAATCCACCCAAACACTGGGTTGTTACGTCTGACCCAGGATCTGGGTAACACAAAAACTACCCAAACACTGGGTTGTTACGTCTGACCCAGGATCTGGGTAACACAAAAACTACCCAAACACTGGGTTGTTACATCTGACACTGGAGATGGGTAACACAAAATCTACCCAAACACTGGGTTGTTACGTCTGACCCAGGGTCTGGGTAACACAAAAACTACCCAAACACTGGGTTGTTACATCTGACACTGGAGATGGGTAACACAAAATCTACCCAAACACTGGGTTGTTACGTCTGACCCAGGAGCTGGGTAACACAAAAACTACCCAAACGCCGGGTTGTTACGTCTGACCCAGGATCTGGTAACACAAAAACTGCCCAAACACTGGGTTGTTACGTCTGACCCAGGATCTGGGTAACACAAAATCCACCCAAACACTGGGTTGTTACGTCTGACCCAGGATCTGGGTAACACAAAATCCACCCAAACACTGGGTTGTTACGTCTGACCCAGGATCTGGGTAACACAAAAACTACCCAAACACTGGGTTGTTACGTCTGACCCAGGATCTGGGTAACACAAAAACTACCCAAACACTGGGTTGTTACGTCTGACCCAGGATCTGGGTAACACAAAAACTACCCAAACACTGGGTTGTTACATCTGACACTGGAGATGGGTAACACAAAATCTACCCAAACACTGGGTTGTTACGTCTGACCCAGGGTCTGGGTAACACAAAAACTACCCAAACACTGGGTTGTTACATCTGACACTGGAGATGGGTAACACAAAATCTACCCAAACACTGGGTTGTTACGTCTGACCCAGGAGCTGGGTAACACAAAAACTACCCAAACGCCGGGTTGTTACGTCTGACCCAGGATCTGGTAACACAAAAACTGCCCAAACACTGGGTTGTTACGTCTGACCCAGGATCTGGGTAACACAAAATCCACCCAAACACTGGGTTGTTACGTCTGACCCAGGATCTGGGTAACACAAAAACTACCCAAACACTGGGTTGTTACGTCTGACCCAGGATCTGGGTAACACAAAATCCACCCAAACACTGGGTTGTTACGTCTGACCCAGGATCTGGGTAACACAAAAACTACCCAAACACTGGGTTGTTACGTCTGACCCAGGATCTGGGTAACACAAAAACTACCCAAACACTGGGTTGTTACATCTGACACTGGAGATGGGTAACACAAAATCTACCCAAACACTGGGTTGTTACGTCTGACCCAGGGTCTGGGTAACACAAAAACTACCCAAACACTGGGTTGTTACATCTGACACTGGAGATGGGTAACACAAAATCTACCCAAACACTGGGTTGTTATGTCTGACCCAGGAGCTGGGTAACACAAAAACTACCCAAATGCCGGGTTGTTACGTCTGACCCAGGATCTGGTAACACAAAATCCACCCAAACACTGGGTTGTTACGTCTGACCCAGGATCTGGGTAACACAAAAACTACCCAAACACTGGGTTGTTACGTCTGACCCAGGATCTGGGTAACACAAAAACTACCCAAACACTGGGTTGTTACATCTGACACTGGAGATGGGTAACACAAAATCTACCCAAACACTGGGTTGTTACGTCTGACCCAGGGTCTGGGTAACACAAAAACTACCCAAACACTGGGTTGTTACATCTGACACTGGAGATGGGTAACACAAAATCTACCCAAACACTGGGTTGTTACGTCTGACCCAGGAGCTGGGTAACACAAAAACTACCCAAACGCCGGGTTGTTACGTCTGACCCAGGATCTGGTAACACAAAAACTGCCCAAACACTGGGTTGTTACGTCTGACCCAGGATCTGGGTAACACAAAATCCACCCAAACACTGGGTTATTACGTCTGACCCAGGATCTGGGTAACACAAAATCCACCCAAACACTGGGTTGTTACGTCTGACCCAGGATCTGGGTAACACAAAAACTACCCAAACACTGGGTTGTTACGTCTGACCCAGGATCTGGGTAACACAAAAACTACCCAAACACTGGGTTGTTACATCTGACACTGGAGATGGGTAACACAAAATCTACCCAAACACTGGGTTGTTACGTCTGACCCAGGGTCTGGGTAACACAAAAACTACCCAAACACTGGGTTGTTACATCTGACACTGGAGATGGGTAACACAAAATCTACCCAAACACTGGGTTGTTACGTCTGACCCAGGAGCTGGGTAACACAAAAACTACCCAAATGCCGGGTTGTTACGTCTGACCCAGGATCTGGTAACACAAAAACTGCCCAAATGCCGGGTTGTTACGTCTGACCCAGGATCTGGTAACACAAAAACTGCCCAAACACTGGGTTGTTACATCTGACACTGGAGATGGGTAACACAAAATCTACCCAAACACTGGGTTGTTACGTCTGACCCAGGATCTGGGTAACACAAAATCCACCCAAACACTGGGTTGTTACGTCTGACCCAGGATCTGGGTAACACAAAAACTACCCAAACACTGGGTTGTTACGTCTGACCCAGGATCTGGGTAACACAAAATCCACCCAAACACTGGGTTGTTACGTCTGACCCAGGATCTGGGTAACACAAAAACTACCCAAACACTGGGTTGTTACGTCTGACCCAGGATCTGGGTAACACAAAAACTACCCAAACACTGGGTTGTTACATCTGACACTGGAGATGGGTAACACAAAATCTACCCAAACACTGGGTTGTTACGTCTGACCCAGGGTCTGGGTAACACAAAAACTACCCAAACACTGGGTTGTTACATCTGACACTGGAGATGGGTAACACAAAATCTACCCAAACACTGGGTTGTTATGTCTGACCCAGGAGCTGGGTAACACAAAAACTACCCAAATGCCGGGTTGTTACGTCTGACCCAGGATCTGGTAACACAAAATCCACCCAAACACTGGGTTGTTACGTCTGACCCAGGATCTGGGTAACACAAAAACTACCCAAACACTGGGTTGTTACGTCTGACCCAGGATCTGGGTAACACAAAAACTACCCAAACACTGGGTTGTTACATCTGACACTGGAGATGGGTAACACAAAATCTACCCAAACACTGGGTTGTTACGTCTGACCCAGGGTCTGGGTAACACAAAAACTACCCAAACACTGGGTTGTTACATCTGACACTGGAGATGGGTAACACAAAATCTACCCAAACACTGGGTTGTTACGTCTGACCCAGGAGCTGGGTAACACAAAAACTACCCAAACGCCGGGTTGTTACGTCTGACCCAGGATCTGGTAACACAAAAACTGCCCAAACACTGGGTTGTTACGTCTGACCCAGGATCTGGGTAACACAAAATCCACCCAAACACTGGGTTATTACGTCTGACCCAGGATCTGGGTAACACAAAATCCACCCAAACACTGGGTTGTTACGTCTGACCCAGGATCTGGGTAACACAAAAACTACCCAAACACTGGGTTGTTACGTCTGACCCAGGATCTGGGTAACACAAAAACTACCCAAACACTGGGTTGTTACATCTGACACTGGAGATGGGTAACACAAAATCTACCCAAACACTGGGTTGTTACGTCTGACCCAGGGTCTGGGTAACACAAAAACTACCCAAACACTGGGTTGTTACATCTGACACTGGAGATGGGTAACACAAAATCTACCCAAACACTGGGTTGTTACGTCTGACCCAGGAGCTGGGTAACACAAAAACTACCCAAATGCCGGGTTGTTACGTCTGACCCAGGATCTGGTAACACAAAAACTGCCCAAACACTGGGTTGTTACATCTGACACTGGAGATGGGTAACACAAAATCTACCCAAACACTGGGTTGTTACGTCTGACCCAGGATCTGGGTAACACAAAATCCACCCAAACACTGGGTTGTTACGTCTGACCCAGGATCTGGGTAACACAAAAACTACCCAAACACTGGGTTGTTACGTCTGACCCAGGATCTGGGTAACACAAAAACTACCCAAACACTGGGTTGTTACATCTGACACTGGAGATGGGTAACACAAAATCTACCCAAACACTGGGTTGTTACGTCTGACCCAGGGTCTGGGTAACACAAAAACTACCCAAACACTGGGTTGTTACATCTGACACTGGAGATGGGTAACACAAAATCTACCCAAACACTGGGTTGTTACGTCTGACCCAGGAGCTGGGTAACACAAAAACTACCCAAACGCCGGGTTGTTACGTCTGACCCAGGATCTGGTAACACAAAAACTGCCCAAACACTGGGTTGTTACGTCTGACCCAGGATCTGGGTAACACAAAAACTACCCAAACACTGGGTTGTTACGTCTGACCCAGGATCTGGGTAACACAAAAACTACCCAAACACTGGGTTGTTACATCTGACACTGGAGATGGGTAACACAAAATCTACCCAAACACTGGGTTGTTACGTCTGACCCAGGGTCTGGGTAACACAAAAACTACCCAAACACTGGGTTGTTACATCTGACACTGGAGATGGGTAACACAAAAACTGCCCAAACACTGGGTTGTTACGTCTGACCCAGGAGCTGGGTAACACAAAAACTACCCAAACGCCGGGTTGTTACGTCTGACCCAGGATCTGGTAACACAAAAACTGCCCAAACACTGGGTTGTTACGTCTGACCCAGGATCTGGGTAACACAAAATCCACCCAAACACTGGGTTGTTACGTCTGACCCAGGATCTGGGTAACACAAAATCCACCCAAACACTGGGTTGTTACATCTGACCCAGGATCTGGGTAACACAAAAACTACCCAAACACTGGGTTGTTACATCTGACACTGGAGATGGGTAACACAAAATCTACCCAAACACTGGGTTGTTACGTCTGACCCAGGAGCTGGGTAACACAAAAACTACCCAAACGCCGGGTTGTTACGTCTGACCCAGGATCTGGTAACACAAAAACTGCCCAAACACTGGGTTGTTACGTCTGACCCAGGATCTGGGTAACACAAAATCCACCCAAACACTGGGTTGTTACGTCTGACCCAGGATCTGGGTAACACAAAAACTACCCAAACACTGGGTTGTTACGTCTGACCCAGGATCTGGGTAACACAAAATCCACCCAAACACTGGGTTGTTACGTCTGACCCAGGATCTGGGTAACACAAAAACTACCCAAACACTGGGTTGTTACGTCTGACCCAGGATCTGGGTAACACAAAAACTACCCAAACACTGGGTTGTTACATCTGACACTGGAGATGGGTAACACAAAATCTACCCAAACACTGGGTTGTTACGTCTGACCCAGGGTCTGGGTAACACAAAAACTACCCAAACACTGGGTTGTTACATCTGACACTGGAGATGGGTAACACAAAATCTACCCAAACACTGGGTTGTTACGTCTGACCCAGGAGCTGGGTAACACAAAAACTACCCAAACGCCGGGTTGTTACGTCTGACCCAGGATCTGGTAACACAAAAACTGCCCAAACACTGGGTTGTTACGTCTGACCCAGGATCTGGGTAACACAAAATCCACCCAAACACTGGGTTGTTACGTCTGACCCAGGATCTGGGTAACACAAAATCCACCCAAACACTGGGTTGTTACGTCTGACCCAGGATCTGGGTAACACAAAAACTACCCAAACACTGGGTTGTTACGTCTGACCCAGGATCTGGGTAACACAAAAACTACCCAAACACTGGGTTGTTACATCTGACACTGGAGATGGGTAACACAAAATCTACCCAAACACTGGGTTGTTACGTCTGACCCAGGGTCTGGGTAACACAAAAACTACCCAAACACTGGGTTGTTACATCTGACACTGGAGATGGGTAACACAAAATCTACCCAAACACTGGGTTGTTATGTCTGACCCAGGAGCTGGGTAACACAAAAACTACCCAAACGCCGGGTTGTTACGTCTGACCCAGGGTCTG
Source organism: Ancherythroculter nigrocauda (assembly GCA_036281575.1). Taxonomy (NCBI): domain Eukaryota; kingdom Metazoa; phylum Chordata; class Actinopteri; order Cypriniformes; family Xenocyprididae; genus Ancherythroculter; species Ancherythroculter nigrocauda. Next base: position 1,522,613 of record VTFQ01000021.1, on the reverse strand, counting down.
GGTAACACAAAAACTACCCAAACGCTATGTTGTCACGTCTGACCCAGGAGCTGGGTAACACAAAATCTACCCAAACACTGGGTTGTTACATCTGACCCAGGATCTGGGTAACACAAAAACTACCCAAACGCCGGGTTGTTACGTCTGACCCAGGATCTGGGTAACACACAAACTACCCAAACGCCGGGTTGTCACGTCTGACCCAGGAGCTGGGTAACACAAAAACTACCCAAACACTGGGTTGTTACGTCTGACAAAAAATGACCCAAAAGGCTCAATCCAAGACATGATGTTTTATTAACAAAATTCGGGAGGAGCAAGTTCAGATAATTAACCTAATTAGCACAGGTGGAGAGCATTCAGTTAATCAACTCAACCAATGTCAAAAGGTATAAATTCAGCAGACTGACTTCTGTTCATCTGAGAGTTTATCAGCATCCCTCCTCCACCCCATCTCCTCACTTTCTATCTACTTTTACCACACCGGGGGGAGTACTCTGGGTTCGGGCCAAAATTCCGAGCTCGGAGCCCTCTCCCCGGACAGCACGCCAAATACGCAAAACTTACTCCATTTAATTATATGGATATGTGAACTCGTGAATTGGATATTAAAAATAATTTAAAAAATAAATTTTTTAGTGTTGTAAATCAATTAGATCTTTATAACAGTATAGCAGATAAAATACATATAAATATCTGCTAATAATTTGTCTTAGTAAGATGGTATGTAAATGCTTATTTTTATGCTTAAAGTTCTGTAGTTTTAAAACATAATACAATGCAATGATGATTGAGAAATGAACAAATAAACCTTCCTCAAAAGACTGATCATATTTGATACTCGTGATTTTTCTAAAAAAAATGTAGTATATGGATAATCAATTAAACCTGCTTCAGTCCAGTTGAAATATTACTGACAATATCAAAGTCATTCTTACATTTACTTAATAAAAACCAGCTCCGATTTCACAGCAGAAAGACAAATGAAGCACGAGCTGAAGGATGTTTGTACAATTGCACCAAAAGACTTTTACTTGCTAAAAAAGTCTAAACTATCAATCAGATGACAGAAGGACTGTAGTAGATTGTGTGCAACAGGTTTAACAGATCATTTTGATCATTTAGAAGCCTTAGAAATATGTGTATCTAATATGATACAATATGATTATGATATTTTTAATCTCAGTATCATTAATCTGTGGTTTCACATAGGCAGTGCAGTGCATGAAACCTGACTCATGTTTTGGTGCATTTGCATTAAAAACAGACGTAAAGTGTGAGGAGCACATAGAGGAAACCATCCGGGCGGAGCTGAGATGTGCAGTACAGTGATTTACTGTGTTCTTACAATGCATTAGCATGATAACCGCGGCAGCGTAAATCTCACTCTGCTAATGCGAATGCGAGAATGCATTTGTGTGATTCATGGAAGGCATCTCTGCACGCAGGTCTGCAAATCATTAGTGTGCAGACGTCATATTTCTGTGGTGGAAATGACAGCTCTAATGCATCTCGAGGCCGCTGCAGTCGTGGAAGCATGCAGTTTCTGTGGAGAACAAACGGATGCGGCTTATTACTGCTGTAAGCGGCCACAGACTGCCACATAAAGATCAACCTTTAGAGCTACAGGAGTCTGAACATGGAGAAACTAATACTGGGAATTTGCACAGATGTACATGTTGCTCTTTTAGACAAATCATCTTTATGGCTTTGTAGGGTCGTGTTTGTTGCTTTAGGGGAAAATTGAGAACGGCAGATTTAAAAATAATCCGAAACACAGGGTTGTGCGGTGTCAGATATCTTACTTTCTATTCCTTTCCTAAATATTTAAGCGCTCTTAAGGGACATTCACAGGTCACTGCATATTTGAATTAAGTTTTAATTCTTTTTAAAGTCATGCATTTCACTAATGTTCATATGCAAACAACTTTATGCATGGAGGTACATAAGATATTTTAATATTGTTGAAAGAGTCTCTTCTGCTCACCAAGGGTGCATTTATTTTATCAAAAATACATTAAAAATAGTGAAATATTTTTACAATTTAAAACAGCTGTTTTCTATGTGAATATATAGTAAAGTGTAATTTATTCCTGTGATCAAAGCTGAATTTTCAGCATCATTACTCCAGTCTTCAGTGTCACATGATCCTTCAGAAATCATTCTAATATGTTGATTTGCTTCACAAGAAACATTTCTTTTGTGCGTATTGTCACTTTTGATCAATTTAATGCATCCTTAGTGAATAAATTGAATAATTTCTTTAAAAAATGGTTCTGACCCCAAAACTTTTGAATGTTATAAAATGTGTTATCATGTTTCTGACCTTTAGTCTGTACTGTACGCTGGAAAAAATGGTAACCTAAAAATGGTAACATCTAAGTTAAGTGGAAAAATATGATTTACTATTGCAGAATAAAAAACTAAATTAATTTGTGTGGGTTAAATCGAGTAAAAAAAAAACAATCTTTAAAGGGCTAGATCACCAAAAAAGAAAATGAAAAAAAAGTCATTATTTACTCTAAACCTGTATGAGTTTCTTTGTTCTGCTGAACATAAAGAAGATATTTTGAAGAATATCAAATCACAATCAAGCACCCCTTTAAGGTAACAACTGCAGGTTATCACTTTTTACAGTGTAGAAGTGAAACGCATGTCATAGTTGATAAGTGTCTTTTCCAAGTGAGTTTAATCACCTTCATTTCATGTCCTTCTGCATCAAACACAACTTTACAATTAAAGCACTGGTTTAAAAGGTTAATTACAAATGTAAATCAATCATCCAGTTATGATGAAAATCTCATCAGAGTTTTGGAGCTCATTAGAGAAATAACATGATTTGTTTTGCTCCTTTTAAATCTCTGCATTTGAATAGTGACTATGGGAATCAAACCAGCAATTTGCATAAGCATTGTTTCAGTGTAATTAAAGAAAACTTTTCTACAGTTATAATTTAATGCTGATAAAATTGTTGGTTAGTTTTTAATTTTTTCCAATGAAAAAAAAAAAAAAAAAAAAGGCATAAATCGCTTTTTGTTTGTGTTTAATTGTTCCTTCTATAGCTGAAATATGAACGTTTCATTAGAAGCTGGTTTGTTTTTCTCAGCTAAGCTCTATCATCTAATTCAACACAGAATCTTTGTCACAAGGAATTTTCCGTTTCTGCGATCTCATCTGCTGCGCAGAGGTTTTACTGAATGCTTCATATTTCAGGGGCTGATTTAAAACATTAGACTGTTAGACTGGAATGAAATCAAGTTGCCAAACTCTTGCGGCCTGTTTTAAACGAATGACTGGTGTCATTAGATTCGTTTACACATCCTTATTTAAAAGGTAATTATAGTCATCTGCAAAAATGTGGATCATCTACATAATCAAACATTAGTGTAATTATTACTGTGCAGTTACGTAAAATGATGACTGAATATTGATAAACATAATGCTATTAATCTCTCCGGATAAACTCTCTCTCTCAGATTCATGAGGCGTCTGAATCTGTGTACAAATGAAGAGTTTGGTTCCAAAACGGCATTTTTTTTTAAAATCGCGTTTTTGTCAAAATCAGTATTGTATCTGGTCGGTATTGAAAAGTCATTTATTAATTTTGCGCAAAATGCGATATATAGTGGTTTTCATCTTGCTGCTTTCTTGGTAAAGAAAACACATTTTTACTCAAATTAATCAAAGTGGATTTATAGCGTTTTGGAACCAAACTCTTCAAATACTGAAAAACTCACTTTAATCAACACATGATCTCACATGCTAAGAAAAACATGTTGAATGACTGCAGATTTTTGTAGTTATATATTTGTTTCCCCTTTTCTATTTTTTTTTTTTTTACAGAAAAAAATGTAAAATATTAATAAACATTTTATGTAAAATTACGCATTATTCTGTAAAAATACAGGAAATGTCCTTTTAAAATTTGATGTAATACCAAAATACAAACAATTCCATGTAAATTTAATAGTGGAAATATAAATTACAGCAAATCTATCTATCTATCTATCCATTCATCCAGCTATCATCCATCCATCTATCTATCTATCTATCTATCTATCTATCTATCTATCTATCTATCTATCTATCCATCTATCCATTCATCCATTGTTGGTCCATCTCTCTCTCTCCATCTCTCTCGCTCTCTATCAATCTATCAATCTATCTATCTATAGTCCATCCATCCATCCATTAATTTATCTATCTACAGTCCATCTGTCCATCCATCCATCTATCTATAGTCCATCCGTCCATTCATCCGTCCATCCATCCATCCATCCATTCATCCATCAATTTATCTATCTATAGTCCATCCATCCATCCATCCATCCATCCATCCATCCATCCATCCATCCATCCATCCATTATCCATCCATCCATCCATCCATCCATCATCCATCCATCATCCATACATCCATCCATCCATCCATCCATCCATCCATACATACATACATACATACATACATCCATCCATCCATCCATCTATCTATAGTCCATCCATCCATCCATCCATCCATCCATCTATCTATAGTCCATCCATCCATCCATCCATCCATCATCCATCCATCCATCCATCCATCCATCCATGCATCCATACATACATACATCCATCCATCCATCCATCCATCCATCTATCTATAGTCCATCTGTCCATCCATCTAACCATCCATCCATCTATCTATAGTCCATCCATCATCCATCCATCTATCTATAGTACATCCATCCATCCAATTATCCATCCATCTATCTATAGTCCATCCATCCATCCATCCATCTGTCCATTCATCCATTCATCCATCCATCTATCTATAGTCCATCCATCCATCCATCCATCTGTCCATTCATCCATTCATCCATCCATCTATCTATAGTCCATCTGTCCATCCATCTATCTATCTATAATCCATGCATCCATTTATCTATCTATAGTCCATCCATCCATCCATCCATCCATCCATCCATTCATCCATTCATTCATCCATCTATCTATAGTCCATCTGTCCATCCATCTATCTATCTATAATCCATCCATCCATCCATTTATCTATCTATAGTCCATCCATCCATCTATCTATAGTCCATTCATCCATCCATCCATCCATCCATCCATTTATCTATCTATAGTACATCCATCCATCCATTCATCCATCCATCTATCTATAGTCCATCCATCCATCCATCCATCTGTCCATTCATCCATTCATCCATCCATCTATCTATAGTCCATCTGTCCATCCATCTATCTATCTATAATCCATGCATCCATTTATCTATCTATAGTCCATCCATCCATCCATCCATCCATTCATCCATTCATTCATCCATCTATCTATAGTCCATCTGTCCATCCATCTATCTATCTATAATCCATCCATCCATCCATTTATCTATCTATAGTCCATCCATCCATCTATCTATAGTCCATTCATCCATCCATCCATCCATCCATCCATTTATCTATCTATAGTACATCCATCCATCCATTCATCCATCCATCTATCTATAGTCCATCCATCCATCCATCCATCCATCCATCTATCTATAGTCCATCTGTCCATCCATCTATCTATCTATAATCCATCCATCCATCCATCCATCCATCTATCCATCCATTCATCCATCTATAATCCATCCATCCATCCATCCATCCGTCCATTCATCCATCCATCCATTTATCCATCTATAGTCCATCTGTCCATCCATCTATCTGTCTATAATCCATCCATCATTGTCGTCCATCTCTCTCTCTCTCTCTCTCTCTCTCTCTCTATCAATCTGTCTTGGAAAAAATTTGCTTTTCTTATTATTTTTATTTATTTATTTATTAATTCTACTTCCATACATTTAAATGCAAATTGCAATTCTACATCCTGGTTGCTGCCTCAATTCAAATTTAACTGATACTCAGGAATCAATGTGGAGTGATGAAAATAACACTTGGCAGAGGTTAATTGAGAATCTAGGTCAACACTGCTTACGTACAATAACTACTGTACACTGACACTGAAGGGAGAAAAGCAACTTTAAAGTATCTTGATTGAATTTTGATTGATTTTACATCAGTTTTCACACTCAGTTTTCTATGAATCTGATCATAGTTCAATCTGTCACAGTCTAACAGATTCGATTTCACTCACAACTTTGATTGAATGTGTATTTAAAAATCTGTCTTTAAACGACAAACTAGTTCAGCCTGCTAGAATAATGTTATCAAAGTATTACAGTCATTATACAAAGATAAGAATATTTTTACATGATGAACAGACGGTCCCTGGATCTGTAAAGGTCGAAACCCCTGGTATGAGGTGGTATTTGAAGAGTGCTATGGATGAAAACCCCTCAGCGTCTCCTCTCAGGGTTGTCATGGTTTGTTTCCACTCTTTCAGAAAACAATCACGTCTTTGTTGTTCTGGTCTGGAGAGGCTCCTTCAGCCCGCGTGTCGCCGCATTCAGTGATTGCTCTCTTTTGCCACCGTTACCTCAGCTATGATGTTTTGAGGCTCATTTGAATGGTCCTGCATCTGATATCACACAACATAATAAGCCGTAGATGAGATGGCCGGTCTGAGGACATGCAAATCATCTCTATAAATTGGATTTCGCTGTCTTAATATGAACACACTGATTGTGAGTATTGTCCAATCATGTTGCAGAATCACACAAGCTATTATCACAAATCTTTTTATCTAATGTCACACTTTGAGTCTGGACTTCATGCAAAATGTTATTATTCGTTCCGTTTATTTATTTAATCCTTTTATGTATGTCTTTGACGTCGTTTTTTGACGTTAACTTTGGCTTTTCTCATCAGTTCATGGCAGCCACAGAGCATTCTTTAGGAAATATGATTCTGAAAATCATCCTGAGAAACTGCCAGACGAGAGAGGTTTGGCTTTCCAGACAACAGTGAGTGATTCCAAAATACACAGTTTTTCAGAAAACTGAAAGCTGAACATGAGAAGGAATTAGTCTTTTCAGAACCGTCATTTTTTGCAGTTCTTTTTGGAATAAGTATTTAAAAGAAAACATCTCTAAAACAAATATATGTTTTTGTTATGCATGCAGCATTAAATGAAATAAAAATACAAAATGCAAATAATGGCAAAGCTAGATTTTTATTTTCTAAAGAGGGTTTTGTGTGTGGTTACCATGATGTTGCAATACAAGAAATTCAGCAGACTTGAATACTTAAATACATGCATGGTTGCAAGAATTTATTGATCTAATTAAACTTTTTTTAAGTTTCAAACATGTTGGTCATTACATCAAGTGAATATTGCATGTAATTTAAACTGAAATTCTCCCTTTTTAGAAAAATTGGGCAGTGATTTTCTAGTTCCCAGCATGCTCTGCAAAAAGAGAGTAAATGTTGAAATTAAGTGTTATTTTATGTGTTTTTAGTAAATAGAAAGACCTGCTAGATTTTAATATAATGTTTGACATTTAAGAGTTTCTGTTAAGTTGTCATTGTGATGAAAAGTAGAGCTCATGGGTGAAGACATGAAGGTATTAACTATACATTGATCGGTAAGGTTCATTAGTTAACAACATTAGTTAACGTACTAATAATGAACTGCATTTATACAGCATTTATTAATCTATGTTAATGTTAATTTCAGCATTTACTAATAATTATTAAATTCTTTAATTTAATTTAATTCTTTAAAATCTTGTTAACATTAGTTAATGCACTGTGAACTAACATGAACAAACAATGAACAACTGTATTTTCATTAACTAACGTTAACGAAGATATAATAAAATACAATAACAAATGTATTGATCATGGTTAGTTCATGTTAGATAAAACATTAGCTAATGTTTAACTAATGAACCTTATTGTAAAGTGATACCCAATGATCATATAAGCACATGCCAGTGACAAGTAATATCTTGTTCATTAAGTTTACATGCTAAATAACTTATGTTTGCCAGTTTTGCCAATTGTTTTACTTTGTTGCGATCAGTGACTTTTCAGCCCATTTATTGACCTTTTTGTTTTTCCAAAAAAGCAACAAATCTAGCAACTTTTTGGACTGCTGGTTAGCATATAGTCAGTCACTATCATACTCATACGTTTATTGGACATTTGGTTATATATTCTATTCAAATACAGTATGTGAGCATGCAGGCTTTTGCTACTGTCCATTGAAAATATTTGGCAACACTGATGCAAGCTGTTGATTTTGACTGAAATAGAAAAGATTAATTGGTTACAGGACCAAAACTCAAATATATTAAAATTAGGTGGAAGAACTTAATATTTTTGAGTAATCGACTTTTGTGTTTATGCTACATATTATTAAGTTGCTCTAACTTAATTTTAATTTTTTTTATTTAAAGGTACACTGTCATTTTTTGTTCAAAATTAATAAAATTTGAGTCAATACATAATCAATCCTTCTTCCAAAACATATTTTTGTCTTAAACTGATTCACTATGGCAAGCCTATTATAAATGTGACCCTGGACCACAAAACCAGTCATAAGAGTCAATTTTTTTAAAATTGAGATTTATACATCACATGGTTTGTTTGGATATGACAAAATTTAGCCGAGATACAAATATTTGAAAATCTGGAATCTGAAGGTGCGAAAAAATCAAAATATTGAGAAAACGTCTCGGTTACGTATGTAACCCTCGTTCCCTGAAGGAGGGAACGGAGACGTACGTCAGTAGTGACCGACGAATTGGGATATCGCTTAGAGAGCCCTATCATCTTCGTGTAAACTAAAACAAGCCAATGGAATTGGCGTGCGATATTTGCATAATGCGCACCGCCCCCGTCAGGTGTATATAAATAGGAAGCGGATGCAATCGCACTCTGTTTTTCGCTGAGGAGACAACTGGTGTCCGCACTACAGCGAGGGTACAGAAACTGTGGCGACGGGACGTACGTCTCCGTTCCCTCCTTCAGGGAACGAGGGTTACATACGTAACCGAGACGTTCCCTTTCAGTCGGTCACGTTCGACGTACGTCAGTAGTGACCGACGAATTGGGATCCCAACTAAAGCGCCACAGTTACGAAACCCCTTCCAGTGCCCAGCACAAGCTCAGCCGCCCATAGCACCGGCTGGCGGTGAAGGGGGCGAGCTTACACCGAGAGAGTCTACTGCTGTCTAACCACTACCCACTAAGTAAACTAGACACACTGGGGAAGCGAACCCGTAAGGGACGCTGCGGAGACCACTACCTACCCAATGGGGGAGGAGTTTACGTGGGAATACACACATGGACTGGCCCGGGGGGCAGTACGCATATGGAGTCCCTGGGATGGCTCCACCTGGTTAGGGGGAGACTCATCTGACAGGTGACAGCAGAGCTGGCTCTGCTAAGGGAAAGACACGGACTCGGCCCGTAGGGAGTTTTAAACCGTGGAAAATACACATATGGGACCGCTCACGTAGAGGGGTCACGACATATGGGCCCCAGCCAACAGACAGCGTCAGCGACGGATGTAGGCCTGGCATCAGACACTCCGCAATGTCCGAGCCGAAGGGGGAGGCGGAGGAACTCGACAGGGTTCGCCAAGCGGGGAACACGACTGGAGTGAAGTATGCACGTATCCGGCCAGTGGCGGGAATGGCATTGCAAGCCGACACTTAGAGTGGGTACAACACGTCTACCGACTAGTGGATGCGAGTACACGTGAGGATACCGGCTCTACACGTAGGCTATAAAACCTAGCGAACGTGTTAGGTGTCGCCCAGCCCGCAGCTCTACAGATATCTGTCAGCGAGGCGCCATGAGCCTACGCCCAGGAAGAGGCTACCCCTCTGGTGGAGTGGGCTCTCAACCCGAGCGGGCAAGGCACGCCCTGGGATTCGTACGCCAAGGCGATGGCATCCACTATCCAGTGGGCCATCCTCTGCTTGGAGACAGCCTTTCCCTTCTGCTGGCCTCCGTAACAGATGAAGAGCTGATCTGAGGTCCTGAAGCTTCGCGTTCTGTCCACGTAAACGCGCAGAGCGCGGACGGGACAGAGCAAAGCTAGGGCTGGGTCTGCCTCCTCCGAGGGCAGCGCTTGCAGGTTCACTACCTGATCTCTGAAGGGAGTGGTAGGAACCTTGGGCACGTATCCAGGCCGGGGTCTCAGAATGACGTGAGAAGCACCGGGCCCGAATTCTAGGCACGTTTCGTCGACCGAAAATGCATGCAGATCCCCTACCCTCTTCAGGGAAGCCAATGCAACCAGAAGAACCGTCTTAAGAGACATTAGTTTCAGGTCGACTGATTGCAAAGGTTCGAAGGGATGACCCCGGAGAGCTGTGAGAACCAGGGTCAAATCCCAAGAGGGTACGGAGGAAGGGCGAGGAGGATTCCTTTCAGTCTCCTGGCCCCCCTCAGGAATCTGACGATCAGATCGTGTTTCCCCAGGGACTTACCCTCAACTGCATGGTGATGTGCGGCAATGGCGGCAACATACACCTTGAGGGTGGAGGGAGACAGCCTTCGCTCCAACCCATCTTGCAGAAAGGAAAGCACGGATCCGACCGAACATGATCGGGGGTCCTCTCGGCGAGAGGCGCACCATTCGACGAACAGGTTCCACTTCAGCGCGTAGAGATTCCTAGTGGAAGGAGCTCTAGCGGAAGTGATGGTGTCTACGACCGCTTGCGGGAGATCACTCAGAACCTCCGCATCCCGTCCAGGGACCACCCGTGGAGGTTCCACAGATCGGGACGCGGGTGCCACAGGGTGCCCCGTCTCTGAGTCAGGGGGTCCTTCCTCAGAGGAATCGGCCAGGGAGGTGCTGTCACGAGGTGAATGAGGTCTGAGAATCAGGTCCGAGTGGGCCAGTACGGAGCCACTAACAGAACCTGCTCCCCGTCCTCCCTGACCTTGCACATGAGTTGTGCGAGAAGGCTCACTGGGGGAAACGCATGTTTGCGCAGACCCGGGGGCCAGCTGTGTGCCAGGGTATCCGTGCCGAGCGTGCCGCCGGTCAGGGAATAAAACCACTGGCGGAGGGCAGTTTCCGGGGAGGCAAGCAGGACTACCTGGGCCTCGCCGAAACGCTGCCAAATCAGCTGGACCGCCTGGGGGTGGAGCCGCCACTCGCCCGCAAGTAGATGCTGCCGTGACAGCTCGTCGGCTGCACGGTTGAGCACACCTGAGACACGAGTGGCCCGAAGGGACCTCAGATCCTTCTGACTCCACAACAAGAGATGGCGGGCGAGTTGCAACATGCGACGGAAGCGTAGACCACCTTGACGGTAGGTGTACGCAACAGCCGCAGTGCTTAGTGAGCGGACTAGAACGTGCTTGCCTGACAACAGCTCCTTGAAGCGGGCCAGCGCAAGACGAACCGCTAGCAACTCGAGGCAATTGGTATGCCAATGCAGCTGAGGCCCCGTCCAAAGACCTGTCACTGCATGCCCGTTGTACGTGGCCCCCCATCCCGTGGCAGAGACATCTGTGGAGACCACAGCGTGCCTGGACACTCGTTCGAGGGGTACTCCGGCCCACAGGAACGAAGGGTCCAACCACCGGACAAGGGTGCGACGGCAGCTCGGTGTCACGGGGACACGGAGCGTGCCGCACTGCCACGCCCATCTCGGGACCCGGCCGCGGAGCCAGTGTTGAAGCGGTCTCATATGAAGCAATCCGAGCGGCGTTACCGCGGCTGCAGATGCCATATGCCCCAGGAGCCTCTGAAAATCTTTCAGTGGAGCCGCTGTCCTGCACTTGAGCGAGCTCAGGCAGTTCAACACCGACTGGACGCGCACCTCGGTGAGACGCGCAGTCCGTGCGACTGAGTCTAGCTCGAGACCGAAACAAGAGATCCTCTACCCGGGGGCGAGTTTGCTCTTGTCCCAGTTGACCTGAAGACCCAACCGGTTGGGAGCTACAACCATGTCGGGTAGGACTTTGTACTGACGTACCCGACCCTCGAACGCAGACCGACCTAGGAAGGGTCTGTGTCGAGGCAGAATCGAGACATGAAAGTATGCGTCCTTCAGGTCTATTGCTGCAAACCAATCCTGGGGACGGTCCAGGATTGGCCGTAGCCCACCGCCCTTTTACGGTACAATGAAGTAGGGGCTGTAAAACCCCGACTTCATATCGGCTGGAGGGACCGGCTTGATTGTACCCTTCGCCAGGAGGACAGCAATCTCCACCCGGAGAACAGGAGCACTGTCCAACGACACCTGAGTGAAGTGAACAGCCCTGAAGACCGGGGGACGCCGGGCGAACTGAATCGCATAGCCGAGTCTGATAGTACGAATGAGCCAACTGGACAGGCTGGGGAGCGCTATCCACGCTTCCAGACACTGAGCCAGCGGGACCAAAGGCACCACAGACGCACCGGGGGTGGGGCAGCAAGGCAGAGAGGGACCCGACTTGGACGGCTTGAGGGCGGCCCGGAGTGGGGTCGGACTCTGCGAGGCAGCAGTGTGCATGGGAGACGGCGCACGGGACGCGGTCTGCACCATCACACTGCCACCTGCTGGCGAATGGGGAGGGAGCTGACAGCAGCGAGGCGGAGCCTGGCACACTGGCAGACACCCCCTGTTGTGACCTGGAGTTTGAGGAAACTGCTCTTTTTGTGGCAAAGTGGGTACCGCTGGACTCCGGAGAGCCAGCGGCGGTAGATAGACAGCCGCCACAAAATCCCCCCCGGCCCTCCTCCGGGGGTGGGAGAGCAGATGGAATACTCTCCCAAAGGGCAGGAACCTTCCGCTCCAGGTCGCCCGTCTCAGGGCCGAGTTTTCCCCGACCGCTTGCCACCTGGCTGGCAGAGACAGGCTGGGCACCACGTCCGCGCCCGGCACCCTGCTGTTTGGCTGGTGTAGGCTGCTGCTTTGCCAACTTAGCAGGGGCGGAGGAAGACGCAGGCGGGCGCCCTCGGCGACGAGCGGGCTGAGGCTGAGCCATGGGCGGCTGGGTGGAGGCAGCAGCGGACCGCCGTGGCATGACATGTCTGATAGCCTCAGCCTGCTTCTGTGCAGCGGAGGACTGTTGGGCACAGCTCTCCACCGCGTCGCCGAAAAGGCCGACCGGAGACACGGGGGAATCCAGGAACCGATGTTTGTCGGTCTCCCTCATGTCTGCCAAGGTCAGCCAGAGGTGGCGTTGCTGGGCTACCAGAGTAGACATCGCCTGGCCAACAGAACGCGCTGTCACCTTCGTTGCCCGGAGGGCAAGGTCAGTGGCAGCGCGCAGCTCCCCAAGCAGCTGTTGGTCAGGACCTTCCTGGGGCATCTGCGACAGCGCTTTTGCCTGATAGACCTGCAAAAGGGCCATCGCGTGCAGGGCAGAGGCAGCCTGCCCACAGGCACTGTAAGCTTTCTCAGTCAGACCGGCTGAGAATTCACAGGCCTGGGACGGGAGACGCGGCTCACCGCGCCAGCCAGCGGCCGTTGGACACAACTGCGTCGCAACAGACCGCTCGACTGGCGGGATCTTCGCGTACCCCCTGGCTAGCCCGCCGTCCAGGGAGGTGAAGGCGGACGAGGGACCAGGCCCTGTACGAGCCCCATGCGGAGCTTGCCAAGACCTGGTCACCTCATCGTGTACTTCCGGGAAGAAAGGTATTGGGGCGGGACGCTGGATTTGACCAGCGCGACCCCCCGCCAAGTACCAATCGTCCAACCGAGATGGGCCGGGACAGGGTGGAGGGTTCCACTCAAGCCCGACGCACAAGGCGGCCCGGGAGAGCACAGCCGTGAGCTCGGGATCCGACTCGGGCAACGCTACCGTCCCGGGCGGCAGCGCGTCCGAATCCTCCCCCGAGGACTCAGGCTCACCTTCCGATGCAGCGATCGACATCCGATCCGCCGCCAGCACACCAAAGGTAACGGCTGGACAGTCCGTAGAGGGCCCAGCGGAAACCAACGGTGGCACGATGGGTTGCGGTGCTGATGAGGCGGCAGGGGCCCGAGGAGCGTTTCCGCTCGGCGGGGAAGCCCTGACCGTAATCCTCCGGTCACCCTTCCTATACAGCGCCGTACCGTCATTCCGGTTCCCAGGGCCGGAAAAAACGGTCGTACGCGGCATAGGAGAGGGGACCCCCGCTTCCTGAGACTTCAGGAAGGAGAGTCTCGACCTCAGCATCGCGATAGTCATGTTCCCGCAATGGGAACATGAACCATCCACAAAAGCTGCTTCAGCGTGCAGAATGCCCAAACACGAGATGCAACGATTGTGCCCATCAGCAGGGACCAGGGAACGACCGCACCCATTAACGCACAGACGAAATGACATACTGTCAGGGTTCGTCTGTAAAGCTCTTTTAGAAGGGGAAGTCAACTCACTTATGCTGAAGCACCCAGGGAGCGACGCGATGTGTCAGGTACACCACTCCCTGACACACCGAGGAACCGGCCCAAATCGCTACACACGCACACACTCTTTGTGTTGCTGTGAAAACAGCAGTTTTCGAGCTTATAGCTCAGCTCCTCGGAGACTCGCGACCTCGCTGAACGTGCCCTTTCACCAGCACTGAAAGCTCGCTGTAAATCCTCTTCTGAGGCAATGTTTTAGAATAAAACAAACGAAGAAAGGAGTCTTCTAAAACAGGACACCAGTGAATGGCTCCGAAGCGAAAGACAGAGTGCGATTGCATCCGCTTCCTATTTATATACACCTGACGGGGGCGGTGCGCATTATGCAAATATCGCACGCCAATTCCATTGGCTTGTTTTAGTTTACACGAAGATGATAGGGCTCTCTAAGCGATATCCCAATTCGTCGGTCACTACTGACGTACGTCGAACGTGACCGACTGAAAGGGAACTGCCTTTAAAGTTACTTAGCAATGCATATCCACTCACAAAAAACTTTTTTATATATTTATGGTAGGAATTTTACAAAATATCTTCATGGCTCATGATCTTTACCAAATAATTTGTGGAATACAAGAAAAAATATATACAATATATTGTTGGCTATTGCTACAAATATACCCGTTCGACTTATGACTGGTTTTGTGGTCCAGGGTCACAAATGTTTATGGTCAGAATTTAGTTTAGGGTCCAATTATCACTATTATCTCACTATTAACTATAACGTTTGAGTAACTCGATAAATGTATTGCTTACTGCTTATTAATAGTTAGTAAGGTAGTTGTTAAGTTTAGGTATTGGGTAGGATTAAGGGATGTAGAATATGGTCATTCACACTTAGGCATTAATATGTGCTTTATAAGTACTAATAAACAGCCAATATCCTAGTAATCATACTTATCTGACCGTTATCAGTTTGTAGTAGTAAACGAAGAGATGTCGTATCGATCACAAGTTCAATATGGAGTACCGCAAGGCTCAGTACTAGGACCATTGCTTTTCACTCTGTACATGCTACCCTTGGGAGATATCATTAGGAAGCATGATGTTAGTTTTCATTGTTACGCTGATGATACTCAGCTCTATATTTCTTTGCACCCTGACGAAACTTACCAATTCACAAAATTAATGGAATGCATAGCTGATATAAAAAATTGGATGGCTAATTTCCTACTACTTAATTATGAAAAAAAACAGAAATTCTAATTATTGAACCAAAAACCTTTGTACATAATAACCTAGAATACTGTCTAACACTTGATGGATGATCTGTTAAGTCTTTGTCATCAGTTAGGAACCTGGGTGTGCTCTTTGATACCAATCTTTCATTTGAAGGCCATGTTACTAGCATCTGTAAAACCACATTCTTCAGTCTCAAAAATATATCTAAACTACGACATACGCTCTCAATGAAAAATGCAGAACAGTTAGTTCATGCATTCATGACCTCAAGACTAGATTACTGTAACGCTCTACTGGGTGGTTGTTCTGCTCACTTAATAAACAAACTCCAGCTGGTCCAAAATGCAGCAGCTAGAGTTCTTACTAGAACCAGGAAGTATGAACATATTAGCCCAGTTCTGTCAACATTACATTGGCTCCCTATTAAACATCGTATAAATTTTAAAATCTTGCTACTTACCTACAAAGCACTAAATGGTTTAGCTCCACTTAAAGCATTATAGTCCTTCACGTCTATTGCGATCTCAGAATTCAGGCCAGCTGATAATACCTAGAATATCGAAATCAACTGCAGGTGGTAGATCCTTCTCCTATTTGGCACCCAAATTAAAAAACAAATTAAAAACAAATCTCTTTAACCTGGCATACACACTATCTACATCTATAATTCAAATCATGTAAATTGTTAGGTCAGCCGGAACCGGGAACACATCATAAGAAGAATGGCATCCAGATGAGATGAAGGACCTGCTCCTGACAACGCAGCCCTGAAGTGTCAACTAAACTATCGACTGCGAAGGCCTCCTTGCCTTTCCCTATGTAGAGATAAAACATCATCAAAATGATTCCAGTTCGCATGGATCTGTGGAAACGACTAATAATTCTGCATTATGCATGCCAGACAAGTAATTTGGCAATGTCACTTTGTAAAAAAGACTAAGCGTCTGTGCACATGCACATTCAAATGCGCAAACCTAGACTAAACATGTAAATAAATGGCAAGAATGCATTAAAAGTCTTCTGTTTTCAGTTAAAAAGGCATCATTTAAGCGGCCTCTAAGTTAATAATTAACAATTTTTAAAACAGAATCAAAAACTTACTTTAGCTCGATAAAAACTTTTTCCTAGAGCTGCTGAAAATAAGCCAAAATAATCTCTGCCCATTAATTTTCCTATTACCACTGTGAAGCTGCTTTGAAACAATCTGTATTGTAAAAAGCTCTATATAAATGAAGATGACTTGACTTGACTTGAATATGCATACTAAAAAGCAATTAGTTAATAGTGAGAATTTGACCCTAAACTAAAAGTACCCACTCAATTTTGTGTGTGTAACATTTTCTAGAGGTCAAGTTTTTCATTAATAATGTTTGATGTGAAGTTTCAGAGCTTCTGTTGGCATGTTTCCACAGCTGAGCGTCATAACAGAAAGTCTTTCTCTCAGCAGCCTCCATTGTGCCAGGTGAACAGACCGGGCTGTTCTGGGCTCTGCCAGCTTCCTCCTCACCATCGCACTGAGAGCAACAGAATGCTGCAGAAATCTGCTGTGATGATTAGCGCTGCATCTCACACATGCTTCATTATCTACCTCTGCGCTTCAGATCAGGCACAGATATGACAGATACACTCAGGAAACCAAGCTGAAACTCATTTGTTTCACTGCTCATTACAAATCAAGCTGGAGGTTTCGTGTTTTAATATCACTTACCAGCTGTTTTCTTGTAACTACTTTGAAAAGCTGGAACTGTAACAAGCTGTTCATAATTAGTATTTAAATTCTTATGAAAAGCTTACAAAAAAGTTGGAACTGAATTAGTGAATCGGTTCATTGACGTGAACATTCCAAATGAACTGATTCAATGAACTGGTGACAGCATTAAACCTGAGCGGATAAATTAAACTAAGGTAAAAACTAAAAACTAGAATACAGCATATTTGTGTTTGCTATAAAAAGCCTTAAAAGTGTGATGCATGGAAGTGAATCGGTTCATTGACGTGAACATTCCAAATGAATTGATTCAATGAACTGGTGACGGCATTAAACCTGAGCAGATAAATTAAACTAACTAAAGTAAAAACTAAAAACTAGAATACAGCATAGTTTGTGTTTGCTATAAAACGCCTTAAAAGTGTGATGCATGGAAGTGAATCAGTGAATCGGTTCATTGATGCGAACATTCCAAATGAACTGATTCAATGAACTGGTGATGGCATGAAACCTGAGCGGATAAATGAAACTAACTAAAGTAAAAACTAAAAACTAGAATACAGCATAGTTTGTGTTTGCTATAAAACGCCTTAAAAGTGTGATGCATGGAAGTGAATCAGTGAATCGGTTCATTGATGCGAACATTCCAAATGAACTGATTCAATGAACTGCTGACAGCATTAAACCTGAGCGAATAAATGAAACTAACTAAATTAAAAACTAAAATATTGCTTAATTTGTGTTTGTTATAAATGTCCCTAACAGTGTGAAGCACAGAACTGAATCAGTGAATCGGTTCATTGATGTGAACATTCCAAATGAACTGATTCAATGAACTGGTGACGGCATTAAACCTGAGCGGATAAATTAAACTAACTAATGTAAAAACTAAAAACTAGAATACAGCATAGTTTGTGTTTGCTATAAAAAGCCTTAAAAGTGTGACGCATGTAACTGAATCAGTGAATCGGTTCATTGATGTGAACATTCCAAATGAATTGATTCAATGAACTCGTGATGGCATTAAACCTGAGCGGATAAATTAAACTAACTAAAGTAAAAACTAAAATATTGCTTAATTTGTGTTTGTTATAAATAGCCCTAAAAGTGTGAAGCACAGAACTGAATCAGTGAATCAGTTCATTGATGTGAACATTCCAAATGAATTGATTCAATGAACTCGTGATGGCATTAAACCTGAGCAGATAAATTAAACTAACTAAAGTAAAAACTAAAAACTAGAATACAGCATAGTTTGTGTTTGCTATAAAAAGCCTTAAAAGTGTGAAGCACAGAACTGAATCAGTGAATCAGTTCATTGACGTGAACATTCCAAATGAACTGATTCAATGAACTGGTGACGGCATTAAACCTGATCGAATAAATGAAACTAACTAAATTAAAAACTAAAATATTGCTTAATTTGTGTTTGTTATAAATGTCCCTAAAAGTGTGAAGCACAGAACTGAATCAGTGAATCGGTTCATTGATGTGAACATTCCAAATGAACTGATTCAATGAACTGGTGACGGCATTAAACCTGATCGAATAAATTAAACTAACTAAAGTAAAAACTAAAATATCGCTTAATTTGTGTTTGTTATAAATAGCCCTAAAAGTGTGAAGCACAGAACTGAATCAGTGAATCAGTTCATTGATGTGAACATTCCAAATGAATTGATTCAATGAACTCGTGATGGCATTAAACCTGAGCGGATAAATTAAACTAACTAAATTAAAAACTAAAAACTAGAATACAGCATAGTTTGTGTTTGCTATAAAAAGCCTTAAAAGTGTGAAGCACAGAACTGAATCAGTGAATCAGTTCATTGACGTGAACATTCCAAATGAACTGATTCAATGAACTGGTGACGGCATTAAACCTGATCGAATAAATGAAACTAACTAAATTAAAAACTAAAATATTGCTTAATTTGTGTTTGTTATAAATGTCCCTAACAGTGTGAAGCACAGAACTGAATCAGTGAATCGGTTCATTGATGTGAACATTCCAAATGAACTGATTCAATGAACTGGTGATGCCATTAAACCGGAGTGGATAATTAAAATAACAACTAAATTAAAAACTAAAATACAGCCTAACTTGTGTTTGCTATAAAAAGCCTTAAAAGTGTGACGCATGGAACTGAATCAGTGAATCGATCTTTGATGTGAGCATTCCAAATGAACCGGTGACGGCATTAAACCTAAACAGATAAATGAAACTAAATAAAAACTAAAATACAGCCTAATTTTTGTTCATTGAATGCATGGTAAGACATAGCAAATATATTTGTGATGAATGGAACTGAATCAGTGAATCTGTTCATTGATGTGAATCATCCAAATGAACTGATTTCTTTTGACACACAAACAAATGCAAAGCTTCAATAAATGTCCTCCAAACAAGCTGAACACAACGTCTCTTTTGAACACTGTTTCTGATTTTCACCACTGGACGCATTTCTATTCCAAATCTTTAAAAAAAATAGAGAACATTCGTCCCACGTGTTCAGCGTTTCCCATCACCTCATGTTGGTTCATTATACAGTATTTTTAAAATGTTTTCTGAAGAGCTGCACCTTCCAATCTCTCGTTCCTTACGCCAGAGGTTTTGGCATCTCTCCATCAATTTTAGCGCCAAACCCTTCTGTAGATCACTTCAGCTGCGGTGGAAATAATGAGTCCTAAAGGAAACCATATTGTCGACGGTTTCGGGCCAAAAGATAATTACGAAAAGAATTAAGATTTTCCGAACGCTTATAATCCTCTCGTCTTGTCATTACAGCATAGCTGAAAGTCACGGCATCAAAGCAGGCAATATTAATGCTGACTTCAAGGTCAGAACATCAATTCAGGCTGTTCTGCAAAAATCCCAGTGAAGGACAGACATGCGTTCGGCAGCGGGAGTGTGTGTCAGGTGAACGGGATCATGTTCTTAATGAAAAGTCTCATAAGACGCACTAGAAAGAGAGTGTACTTTCTTTCTGGGTCATTATTCAAGCCCAATGTAAGATTGGTTAACTCTTAAAGCAGCTGTATTCATGTTGAAGTGGCCTGTTTCAAGGCTCATTTGCATAATTTTATTCTTTTATTGCAGAAAACTGACTTCACATATTCACACTTCCATTCAAGTAATCTCTTCTGCTCACCTGCTGCATTAATTGGATCAAAAATACAGTAAAAGATATGAAATACTATTACAATCTAAAATAACTGTTTTCTATGGAAGCTTGTTTCCGCCACTGAATAAAAAATAAAAAAGGTAATTGTGACTTTTTCTCACAATTCTGACTTTTTTTTCCACAGAATCGCAACATATAAACTTGCAATTGCAAGAATTGCAAGTTGTAAAGTCCAAATTGCGAGATATAATAAACTCAAATTGTGAGTTATAAAGTCCAAATTCCAAAGTCCAAAGTCCAAATTGCGAGATATAAAGTCCGAATTGCGAGTTATAAAGTCCGAATTGCGAGATATAAAGTCCGAATTGCGAGATATAAAGTCCGAATTGCGAGATATAATAAACTCAAAATTGTGAGTTATAAAGTCCAAATTCCAAAGGCCAAAGTCCGAATTGCGAGATATAAAGTCCGAATTGCGAGATATAAAGTCCGAATTGCGAGATATAATTAACTCAAAATTGTGAGTTATAAAGTCCAAATTCCAAAGTCCAAAGTCCGAATTGCGAGATATAAAGTCCGAATTGCGAGTTATAAAGTCCGAATTGCGAGATATAAAGTCCGAATTGCGAGTTATAAAGTCCGAATTGCGAGTTATAAAGTCCGAATTGCGAGATATAAAGTCAGAATTGCAAGATATAATAAACTCAAAATTGTGAGTTATAAAGTCCAAATTCCAAAGTCCAAAGTCCAAATTGAGAGATATAAAGTCCGAATTGCGAGTTATAAAGTCCGAATTGCGAGTTATAAAGTCCAAATTGCGAGATATAAAGTCCGAATTGCGAGTTATAAAGTCTGAATAATAAACTCAAAATTGTGAGTTATAAAGTCCAAATTCCAAAGTCCAAAGTCCGAATTGCGAGATATAAAGTCCGAATTGCGAGTTATAAAGTCCGAATTGCGAGATATAAAGTCCGAATTGCGAGTTATAAAGTCCGAATTGCGAGTTATAAAGTCTGAATTGCGAGATATAAAGTCAGAATTGCGAGATATAATAAACTCAAAATTGTGAGTTATAAAGTCCAAATTCCAAAGTCCAAAGTCCAAATTGAGAGATATAAAGTCCGAATTGCGAGTTATAAAGTCCGAATTGCGAGTTATAAAGTCCAAATTGCGAGATATAAAGTCCGAATTGCGAGTTATAAAGTCCGAATAATAAACTCAAAATTGTGAGTTATAAAGTCCAAATTCCAAAGTCCAAAGTCCGAATTGAGAGATATAAAGTCCGAATTGCGAGTTATAAAGTCCGAATTGCGAGATATAAAGTCTGAATTGCGAGATATAATAAACTCAAAATTGTGAGTTATAAAGTCCAAATTCCAAAGTCCAAAGTCCGAATTGAGAGATATAAAGTCCGAATTGCGAGTTATAAAGTCCGAATTGCGAGATATAAAGTCTGAATTGCCAGATATAATAAACTCAAAATTGTGAGTTATAAAGTCCAAATTCCAAAGTCCAAAGTCCGAATTGAGAGATATAAAGTCCGAATTGCGAGTTATAAAGTCCGAATTGCGAGATATAAAGTCTGAATTGCCAGATATAATAAACTCAAAATTGTGAGTTATAAAGTCCAAATTCCAAAGTCCAAAGTCCGAATTGAGAGATATAAAGTCCGAATTGCGAGTTATAAAGTCCGAATTGCGAGATATAAAGTCTGAATTGCGAGATATAATAAACTCAAAATTGTGAGTTATAAAGTCCAAATTCCAAAGTCCAAAGTCCGAATTGAGAGATATAAAGTCCGAATTGCGAGTTATAAAGTCCGAATTGCGAGATATAAAGTCTGAATTGCCAGATATAATAAACTCAAAATTTTGAGTTATAAAGTCCAAATTCCAAAGTCCGAATTGTGAGATATAAAGTCCGAACTGCGAGATATAAAGTCCGAATTGCGAGTTATAAAGTCAGAATTGTGAGTTATAAAGTCAGAATTGCGAGATATAAAGTCAGAATTGCGAGATATAAAGTCAGAATTGCAAGATATAAACTCAAATTTGCGAGTTGTGAAGTCAGAATTGCGTGATATAAAGTCAGAATTGCGAGATATAAAGTCAGAATTGCGAGTTATAAAGTCAGAATTGTGAGTTATAAAGTCAGAATTGCGTGATATAAAGTCAGAATTGCGAGATATAAAGTCAGAATTGCAAGATATAAACTCAAATTTGCGAGTTGTGAAGTCAGAATTGCGAGTTATAAAGTCAGAATTGCGAGATATAAAGTCCGAATTGCGAGTTATAAAGTCAGAATTGCGAGATATAAAGTCAGAATTGCGTGATATAAAGTCTGAATTGCGAGTTATAAAGTCCGAATTGCGAGATATAAAGTCAGAATTGCGAGTTATAAAGTCAGAATTGCGAGTTATAAAGTCAGAATTGTGAGTTATAAAGTCGGAATTGCGAGTTATAAAGTCCGAATTGCAAGATATAAAGTCTGAATTGCAAGATATAAAGTCAGAATTGTGAGTTATAAAGTCGGAATTGTGAGTTATAAAGTCCGAATTGCAAGATATAAAGTCTGAATTGCGAGATATAAAGTCAGAATTGTGAGTTATAAAGCCAGAATTGCGAGTTATAAAGTCCGAATTGCGAGATATAAAGTCCGAATCAGTGTTAATTTTGGCAGCCATTTTTGATTTAGTCTTAGTCTTTATCTTCAGATGAAAATGCTCTTTAGTCTTAGTCACATTTTAGTCATTTTAGTCATTCATATTTTAATCTAGTTTTAGTCTACGAAAAGTCATTACATTTTTGTTAAGTCTTAGTCCTTACTTTTAGTTAAACTACAGTTACCAACATTAATTTTGATAGATATTTTATATGTAGTCTTTAGATAAAATAGTCATTATAATTTTTCTCTTTAGACCAATTCATTTAAGCTTATGAAAAATATGAATCAAGTAAGGTAACAGACTGTACTGACATTGCACTCTTAGCAGTGGCACTTGTGCAATTGTACATATCCTCTTTCAGTGGTTCTCAAACTTTCTAGAGTGTCATACACCCTGAGGGATTTAACATCCTTCTGTGTACCCTCTCTTTTCCACTTAGACTGCAGTTACACATTTCCATTAAGGGACAATATTTGCCTTCTTAAATCGATTTTTTCAGTGTATTTTTTTACCTTCATAAATACCCTTGGCCTTGTAAAATAAATAATGCCTTAATGATAAAACGAAGTGATACTTTTAAATATTACATTAAAACCGCCAGTAGGTGGCGTTAAGTCACTGTTTTTATGAGTGAATCACCGAGTCATTCATTCTTTCAGTATCAAAGCAAGCGGCTGTATTTATGAATGGATCATTGAATCATTGGCGATTCGTTCAAAGCGCAGATTTGTTCACGAAACACAGAGTTGTGTGCTGCTCTGCTGTGGCTTTCGTTGCAAAATAGAGTAAAAATACTGACAATACGGTTTAAAATGCACATCACTTAATATTGTCCTTTTGTTTGTTGAATTTGTATTAAATCAATATTCAGGATATTATATTATATTTGGGCAATATTCTTGCTGGTAGGCCTATAATATGACCAACATTAAAACAGTAACTCGCAGAAGGGTATGTTTTTGTATCGAAGAGAGTTTTAATCTTAAATCTACATGCAGTCTGTGTCTATATATTTGTTCTTCATTCTAATAAGTGCTAAATCCCCACTTTCACAAAGGTAACGTTATATTGTCGAGAACAGCACTAATGTAGCGCGATGCTGGCTTGTGTGGGTGCAGTCAGTTTAGATTAGGTAATCTGATTGAATATCGTGTATATACAACATTTTACCTGCTAGAAATACATGTTATTCATGTTATTTTAAGGTGGAGTAGAATAAAATGAGCGGCACTTTTCGCGTACGTCAGTTTGAGAACCACTGCTGGATATCAGCCTGCACTTTGGTCCCAGATTTAGTCAGTAAACAAGCAGCGCAATATAGACACTTTAATTTAAGTAGAAAATCTCAAATGAAGAGCGCTGAACTCCAGTTTACTTGTGTTTTCAGATCATCCGCGCTTCAGTGTAGAGAGGGCTCGTGTGCGGGGTTGCCAGATTGCAAAGATTAAGTAAAACGTGTTCTTGAACAGAGAAGCTCTGATAGTGGGATTAAATTCTGGAAATCTGGCAACCGTAAGCGTGGCCGCTCGTAAAGACAGTCTGTAATGTTTTGTCTCCTTTATTCGACAAAAACAAAAGTGATTTCAAAGAGTGATTTTGGTCAAGTGTTTAGTCTTTTAGCCACATTTCAGTCTCGTCTTTTTTCGTCAACGATATTGTACGTGTAGTTTTAGTCACGTTATCGTTAAATGAAATTGGTGTCGTCTCTCATCGTCTCGTCTTAGTCATGGAAAAAAAGGTCGTCAACTAACATTTTTTGTCATAGTTTTCGTTAACGAAATTAACACTGGTCCAAATTGCAAGATATAAACTCAAATTTGCGAGTTGTGAAGTCCAAATTGCGAGATATAAAGTCAGAAATGCGAGATATAAACTGGAATTTGCAAGTTATAAAGTCCGAATTGTGAGTTATAAAGTTGAATTGCGAGTTATAAAGTCCGAATTGCGAGTTATAAAGTCCGAATTGCGAGATATAAAGTCCAAATTGTGAGTTATAAAGTCAGAATTGCGAGATATAAAGTTCGAATTGCGAGACATAAAGCCAGAATTGCGAGCTATAAAGCTCAAATTGCGAGATATAAACTCGAATTTGCGAGTTATAAAGTTCGAATTGCGAGATATAAAGTTTGAATTGCGAGTTATAAACTCGAATTTGCGAGCTATAAACTTGAATTTGCGAGTTATAAAGTCAGAATTGTGAGATATAAAGTTCGAATTGCAAGACATAAAGCCAGAATTGCGAGCTATAAAGTCCAAATTGCGAGTTATAAAGCCAGAATTGCGAGTTATAAAATCCGAATTGCGAGATATAAAGTCCGAATTGTGAGATATAAAGTCAGAATTGTGTGATATAAAGTCAGAATTGTGAGATATAAAGTCCGAATTGCGAGATATAAAGTCCGAATTGTGAGATATAAAGTCAGAATTGTGTGATATAAAGTCAGAATTGTGAGTTATAAAATCAGAATTGCGAGATATAAAGCCAGAATTGCGAGTTATAAAATCCGAATTGCGAGATATAAAGTCCGAATTGTGAGATATAAAGTCAGAATTGTGTGATATAAAGTCAGAATTGGGAGATATAAAGTCAGAATTGCGAGATATAAAGTCCGAATTGTGAGATATAAAGTCAGAATTGTGTGATATAAAGTCAGAATTGTGAGTTATAAAATCAGAATTGCGAGATATAAAGCCAGAATTGCGAGATATAAAGTCAGAATTGTGTGATATAAAGTCAGAATTGCGAGATATAAAGTCAGAATTGTGTGTTATAAAGTCAGAATTGTGAGTTATAAAGTCAGAATTGAGATATAAAGTCAGAATTGAGTAATATAAAGTCAGAATTGTGTGTTATAAAGCCAGAATTGCGAGATATAAAGTCAGAATTGTGTGTTATAAAGTCAGAATTGTGAGATATAAAGTCAGAATTGCAAGATATAAAGTCAGAATTGTGAGATATAAAGTCAGAATTGCAAGATATAAAGTCAGAATTGTGAGATATAAAGTCAGAATTGCAAGATATAAAGTCAGAATTGCGAGATATAAAGTCAGAATTGCGAGATATAAAGTCAGAATTGTGAGTTATAAAGTCAGAATTGCAAGATATAAAGTCAGAATTGTGTGATATAAAGTCAGAATTGCGAGATATAAAGCCAGAATTGTGTGTTATAAAGTCAGAATTGTGAGATATAAAGTCAGAATTGCAAGATATAAAGTCAGAATTGCGAGATATAAAGTCAGAATTGCGAGATATAATTCTGACTTTTTTCTCCCAATTGCAAGTTTATATCTCTCAACTCTGACATTATTTTTTGACATTATTTCTCGCAATTATCTTTTAAATTGTGTATTTCCATGGCATAAACAAGCTTCCATAATTTTCTATGTCAATATATAGTAAAATATCATTTATATCCAGTGATCAAAGCTGAATTTTCAGCATCATTACTCCAATCTTCACACGATCCTTCAGAAATCATTCTAATATGCTGATTTGCTGCTCAAGAAACATTTATGATTATTTTCAATGTTGAAAACACTTGTGCTGCTATTTTTTTTTAGAAATCTGATACATTTTTCATGACTCTTTGACAGAAAGAACATCATTTATTTCACAAAATCAAAGTATTTACTGTCACTTTGTATCATTTTAATGCATCTTTGCTAAATAAACATTAAATTCTTTGTCTGACCCCAAACTTTTGGACAGTATCGTATAGCTGGAAGGTTTTCAGTCCAATAAAGCCTGATGTTTGCATGGACGTACTTGCGTTTATTCAAGCAACATTACAAATTAACACATCTTTTCCTGAGTGAAACAGAAACAGCGCAAATGGAAGAAACAGAACTCTGCACCATAATGAGCGCTAAAGCTGTACGTCCAGAGCCTCCGAGCTTTTGTCTGGGATCGGGATCACAGCTGACCCTTCGTCTCAATTCATTAGAACTATGATTCGGCAAGCTGGAGGTTCTGGCATGGACTGGGGAACCAAAGTAAGACCGGTTTTGAAAGATAGCGAAGCAAGCGTGGTTTGGGGTTTGAGACCAACTGTCTTTCTTGGCCCGGATGCCATCCGTAATATTCAGCACATTTCATACACGGTTAATTTCAGCTGGACAGCTTCAGTGCCAATGAAAATACATTCGTTTTCTTCGCCTTCAACACTGGGAGTGTTCCAGGCCTCCCTCTCAATTCATGGAAAAGTGCACAGGAAGAGAAGGAGAGAAAGATTTAATTGCAAAGTGAGCCATTCATTTAAAAACTGTGGAAAGACACCATCTAACCTTTCGGTGTTATAAATCACAGGATTGATGAGGGGAATGGCTGGAGCTGAACACACGGAGCGCTGAATCTATTGTCCATATACGCTGGCTTCAGGAATACGGAGTCTTGCTTTACAGACGCTTGTTATTTGATGACTCAATGGAGCCGAGAGACATTTTTTGCTTTGAGCAAAAGAATTATGATGGGGGAAAACAACCACATACTCAGATAAAACCTTCTGCCAGGGACTTTTATGAATACCATTAGATCTCCTGCTTGATTTATACGTCTGCATTCCTGAGATGAAATAATTCATTTTCTCAAGGTAACATCCTAATTAGACCAAATGCAAAGAACAAAAAGTGTCATGCAAAGTCTTCGCTACTTTACGAGGCACCTCCTTTATCTTGCAATCTAAATCAGTTCCAATAAAACGTATTTAGTTTGCTCTGCGTTGAATTTGCATGAATTAAAATCTTTACAAAAAAAAAAGCAGTTATAGAAGACATCAAGAAAAAAAAAATCTAGTTTTGATAAAAAATTTTAAATGACGGGCAGGAAAAATACAAAATTATAAGCCCCTGCGAAGGTCTGTATTAATACATTTATTTGTTTTTTTAAAGCATTCACAGAAAAAATATACCATATATATTTTGTAAACAAACTTTTATGTTAGATAAATTAATCGCGATTAATCGATTTGACAGCACTTATATATGTATATAAAATGTATGTTTATTTTCTGACCAGTAGGTGGCACTGTTATCACCCTTCTGTGCTCGGCCCCTGATAAGTCATAGTTAAATGAAGAGATCTCGTCATGATTTCTGCTGATGACAGAAATCTTTCACTGGATCTCCACAGCCGTTCTGAGGGTTTGTTTTGCACCAGAGACTGAAGCAGGTTTCAATCTCTCATCCGCTGTTAATTACGATTGACATATTCTGGGAAAGTAAAAGGCTGAAGTGGAACATAGTTTCTGCAAAACCCCCCAGTAATGTCTGGGGATCACAGACCTCCTTTTCTTGCTGTCCAGTTTCCATGAGTTCATGTCCTGTCCTGCCCACAGTGTACCATGTTCTGTCAGCTCCCAAACGGAGGCTCCCGTCTCAGCTCTGTTGGATATTTTGTAAGGCAGAGAATGTGTGACATGTAAATGTAATGAAAGATATAACAGACTTTTCAGTTGTGATAATAAACCAAAAGCTCATTTTAACCATAAACCGTTGTCGTTTAACCGTACCCTTAGTTTCATTGTGTTTTAGTTTACTTTTCCTTGTTCCTGTTTGCCTGAGTTCTGGTTCCTTATTTGTTTCCAAGTTTTCTAATTGAATTACATAACTATTCCCTGTTCTGTCTTGCGATAACGTTGTGTTAGGCCGTGTTCCGACTGCCAGCTAAAATCAGATTTTTTTTTTTTTGCATATCCAGATGGGTTTTTGAAAGTCTGGACAGGAAAAAAAAAAATCTTTCTTTTTTTTTTTTTCAAATCTGATTGAAACCACATTTGGAGGTTTCCAATTAGATTTTTACAGATGCATCTCATTTATAACAGATGCATCTCATTTCTAACAGACTTTTCAGTTGTGATAATAAACCAAAAGCTCATTTTAACCATAAACCGTTGTCGTTTAACCGTACCCTTAGTTTCATTGTGTTTTAGTTTACTTTTCCTTGTTCCTGTTTGCCTGAGTTCTGGTTCCTTATTTGTTTCCAAGTTTTCTAATTGAATTACATAACTATTCCCTGTTCTGTCTTGCGATAACTTTGTGTTAGGCCGTGTTCCGACTGCCAGCTAAAATCAGATTTTTTTTTTTTTGCATATCCAGATGGGTTTTTGAAAGTCTGGACAGGAAAAAAAAAAATCTTTCTTTTTTTTTTTCAAATCTGATTGAAACCACATTTGGAGGTTTCCAATTAGATTTTTACAGATGCATCTCAGTCGGGACACTCTGGCTGCTCAAATCAAATTTCAAATAGTCTTTTGAGTCACTCTCATTGCGACACAATGATAATGTCAAAAATGGTGACTGAAATGCTGGAAGTATTCAAACTCGGAATTCTGAGAGAAAAAAAAAAACAGAATTGTGCGAAATAAACTCGGAATTCTAAGAAAAAATGTCCTAATTGTGAGATATAAATTCGAAATTCTGAGAAGAAATGTCAGAATTCTGAGAGATGAACTTGGAATTCTGAGAAGAAATGTCCTAATTTTGAGACATAATATTGGAATTCTGAGAGACATAAAATTGGAATTCTTTTTTTTTTAATTAATATTAATCAGCAGTGTTTAAAAATGATACATCAAATAAGTGATACATGTGCTTTGATCTCACATTTTTCATTTTGATATTGCATTCCTGAACAATAAAAACAGTATATATGTAATGTCTTTTGCAAGTCTTCATTCCTTTTTTTTTATTGACAGACAGACAGATGTACAGACTATAATAGTGCAGTGACCAACAATCTAGTAGTTCCATAATTCCAGAAGTGAAATAAAAATGTGTAAATGTATAAGTGTGTGCGTGTGTGTGTGTGTGTGTGTATATACCCATTTATTACCGTTGTCATCACCATTACCACCACTCACCCACCATCACTATTGTTGCATTAGTTAAGTTTTTTTTTTTTTTTTTTTGTCCGATATAATGACTACCATTGTCACACTACTCTCAATAAATCAATAATTGTAAATAATCAAATGGTTTAAATATAGTGGTATTGACAATGAAAACCAGGTTAGTTATTCCAAAATAGCAATAATAATAATAATTATAATAATAATAATAATAATGATGATGATGATGATGATGATGACAATGACGATGACATTGGCAATGATAAGAGTGATAAGAGCAACAATAAATAAAACAATAATGACAATGATAACAACAAACAATAATAGCAATCATAACATTAACATTAATGAAAGTATGAAAATAATGACAATGATGACAACAATAACAGCAATGCAGTAATATCTGTGGTTTGATTATAAGGTGGGAGGAGTTGAGGAGAGAGAAGGGATTCAGAGTTGTAAGAGGTCAGAAAGTGTTGGATGACAGAGGTCGGTTTCAGATGAATAATTATAGGAGGGAGATGTATATTCAAATGCAATGAAGTCAGTAAGGAGATTTTTCCAGTGGTTAATGTGTATGTCGTTGCGAGTTTTCCAGTTCATGAGGATAGTTTTCTTGGCGATGGTTAGAGCTATTAGGAGAATTTTAAAGTTTATAGATTTATCAGTAATTATTGTGAGGTCCCCTAGCAAGCAGAGAGAGGGCGATAATGGGATGTGGCAGCCCACTAAAGTGGATAGTGACTGTGTGACCTCTTCCCAGAACTGTTTGATGGGAGTGCAGTGCCAGGTTGCATGGATGTATGTATCTGTTGATTTCTGACTGCAATGTGTGCAAATTTCTGATGTAAAACCCATTTTAGCTAATCTATTGCCCGTGTAATGTGTTCTGTGAAGTGTTTTGTATTGTATTAATTGAAGATTAGCATTTTTGGACATAAGATAGAAAAGTGGAAAAAATTGGAATTCTGAGAAGAAATGTTAGAACTGTGAGATATGAACTTGGAATTCCAAAAATAAATAATTTTAAGATATAAACTCTGAATTCTGAGAAGAAATGTTCGAATTTTCACACAAATTTTATTTGATCACTTGCAATTATTAGTGTGGACAGTCTGCCTGAAAAGATCTGTTTTGAGAAAAAAAATCAGATTTGTTATTTTGTATTGGGCATTTATTTATTTACCTGCCCACTGCCATATAAATGAGCTCAAAGCTACAGTCATCTGTAATGTTGATCTCATGGGCTCTTGAACATGTCCTGTGACTGTATTCCCAGCTCTATAACCTGTATTTAAGGGACATCTGTGTTTCTAAATGTACATTTTGTCATATTTTGCATATTAAAGCGACATCGATATCCTGGAATGTATTCGTCTCAGATGAATAATGTCCTCAGGCCTACAGATGTTTGGTTTTATAAGTGCAATCAAGGTGAACTCGTCTGATTATGCAGGGATTGTGTGACATTGCTGCAGGACGTCAAACATGGGTAAGAGAAACTGTGAAATGCAATTTTTCAATTTCCTCACTGGTGGAGGGTCACGGCAGCACTGGAAATAGATAGTGTTGTCATACAGAATGCACTTTTGTTCCCTTAAAGAAATGTAAAAAGTGTAAATGTGTTTTATGCATTTATTTTCTCTTGATTCGGTCCTTAAATATTAGATTAGATTTAACTTTATTGTCATTGTGAAGCACAGAACCAATGAAACTGGTGTAACTTAACCGAGACAAATATCTGTTTAGTTGTTTTAAGCTACTGTTGTAGATACTGCAGCATTTTGTAAATGTTGCCAGTAGTTAATGCAATAATTTAATGCTGTAAAGGTTACAGCAATAGTAGCAAATAAAGATATATTTGAGGTATGTGTAGATGCTCTGGAGGGTAAACTTGACCTTCATGTTGACTTTTAAGCTAAGAAATGTTCTTATTATATTTTCTCCCTGTTACTTTATTTCCTCTGATTCCAAGTTATAGACAAATAATCTC
Source organism: Ancherythroculter nigrocauda (assembly GCA_036281575.1). NCBI lineage: Eukaryota > Metazoa > Chordata > Actinopteri > Cypriniformes > Xenocyprididae > Ancherythroculter > Ancherythroculter nigrocauda. Next base: position 1,490,806 of record VTFQ01000021.1, on the reverse strand, counting down.
TTGCTTCAAACATGTAGAAAAATTCCCACAATGACGTTCTAGTTGGGAATAAAGTGTGTTTGACAGTTAACAAGTACATGCCCAGAGACTCGCCACCCACGTCATGTTTTTCAGCAGAGCCTAATTTCTCAAATGTGTTATTCATTATAGATAATAAAGCACCTCCCTAAACACTCAGAGAAATAAGATGCCTTCACCTTGTGTAGCGCAGGTTATTTTAAAGGCCTGGGGTTTGGAGTAATAGAGGAGCAGACGTGTCATGGGACGAGTCTCAAGTGGACGTTTTAAAAGTCTGAAAGTGGATATGGGCACAAATGCTTTTGGAGAGAAAGTTTCCTGTAAAGTCTGTTCAACATGTCAAGGGTCAGAGAGTGAATGAAGTTAAAATGAGTCAGGTTTTTTTGCTTGCATAAAGAACATGAAGCCTATTTTTAGAACCAATACCAATTATAATGTAATAATTCCTGTTCATCAATTATCATGCAAATAATGTCAAAAGGCATATGGGGAAAAATCCTTTCTTACACTCTAAAAAATGCTAGGCATGCTAGGTTAATAACAACCCAAGTTGGGTTAAATATGGACAAACCCAGAATTTGGGTTGTTTTGACTCAGCGGTTGGGTTAAATGTTTGACCCAACCTGCTGGGTAGTTTTATTTAACTCAACTATTGACTATATGACTATATGTCTGGCTTAAAATGAACCCAAAATATGTTGGAAATTAAAAATCAGACACATAATTACTAGAGGCAACGATAATAATCAAAAGGTGAACTTTTATTAATAAGCAAATTAATAAATGTTTATTACAACCCGAATTCCGGAAATGTTAGGACGTTTTTTTAAATTTTAATAAATTGAAAACTAAAAGACTTTCAAATCTCATGAGCCAATATTTTATTCACAATAGAACATAGATAACATAACAAATGTTTAAACAGAGAATTTTTACAATGGACCATGTTCACATATGGCTTCCTTTTTGCATGATAGAGCTTTAGTTGGCATCTGCAGATGGCACGGCGGATTGTGTTTACCTGGGCCCATTTAGTAATGTCAATGACACAATCATGCCGATGAGTGGACTGAAGACCACGGGCATCCAATAAAGGTCTTTGGCCTTGTCCCTTATGCACAGAGATTTCTACAGTTTCTCTAAATCTTTTGATGATGTTATGCACTGCAGATGATGACATTTGCAAAGCCTTTGCAATTTGACATTGAGGAACATTGTTTTTAAAGTATTCACAATCTTTTTACGCACGCTTTCACAGCTCTGCCCATCTTTACTTCTGAGAGACTCTGCCTCTCTAAGACATCCCTTTTATAGCTAATCATGTTACAGACCTGATATCAATTAACTCAATTAGTTGCTAGATGTTCTCCCAGCTGAATCTTTTCAAAATGTCTTGCTTTTTCAGCCATTTGTTGCCCCCGTGCCAACTTTTTTTGAGACCTGTAGCAGGCATCAAAATTGAAATCTTATCTATGTTCTATTGTGAATAAAATATTGGATCTTGTGATTTGAAAGTATTTTAGTTTTCATTTTATTCAAATTTAAAAATGTCCCAACATTTCTGGAATTTGGGTTGTATTTAATTATTACTTATTAAACATATTAATAAATGTTAATTTCCCACCTATTTAGGCGAGCAATATAGTCATTTTTAAACAATAGTTGAGTTAAATAGAAACATTTAACCCAACTGCTGGGTCAAAGCAACCAAATTGCTGGGTTTGTCCATATTTAACCCAACTTGGGTTATTTTTTTATTGAGTTTATTTTTTAGTGTAAGAAGAAAAACTTAAAATTCTTAAATAGGCTTAATTTTCTTTATGCAGTAATAATAATAATAATATCAACAATTTCTTATTTTTTCTTTTGATTTTGAAAAAATGCGAAAAGCGAAATATGAATTGGATTTTTTTTTTTTCACTCATTTTATGGTATAAAATTATTCACTATAAAATATCAGCAACAGTTGAGCATAGATAAACCGAACTGCTGATGAATGCGTCTGATAATCAGCACATCTACATTCAGTAATTAGAGTTTGTTCTGGAAATCAGAGAGCATTGCTTCATTTCGTGCAGTTCTGTCCAACACAGACAGAAAAATGAGCGTTTGAGTGGATGTTAAACCTGTGTGAGATAAGAAACTTTTTTGTCACTAATTGTGATCTCTAAATTTATTGAATGTTTAGTTTTTTGCCTATTAGTTAATGAGGGGTCTGTGGTCACAGGATTCTGTCTGTCATTATTCAACTAAACTGTTACATTTATCCTATTTGATTTATTTTAATGACACTTTTCTCTCTTTAGAGCGAGTCCTCTCTCATCTTCCCCCACCACTGGAAAACAACTGCAGCGAATGCTACGCTCTACACCCACAGCATCATGACATTTGCAGTGTGAGCGTTGACTGGGCACAACCACTAATCAATGGCTCAGAGGAAAGGCCATCGAGCTGGACGCGTATCGCAGGTGTTTGGTCCAGCCGAGCGCTGCAACACCTGATCAAACTAATTACATCGCCTTTCTGGCTTGATTCATTGTGGGCGGTGTGTGACGCATACTTTAAACCTTAAACACAGACCTGGATGAGCTGCAGCGTGTGCTAGCGAGTGACTGCTAGACAATGTGTTTTATTAATAGATATCAATTTTAAAGGTGAAGTCATTTCTGTACTGTGGAAGCTTGTTTCCCCCACAGAATAATAAAGGTCAAAGGGAATTGCAACTTGCAATTTGGACATTTCTTTTTTTTAATTCTGAGTTTATATCTCACAATTGGGACATTTCTTTTCAGAATTCCAACTTCATATCTCACAATTCTGACATTTCTTCTCAGAATTCCAAGTTTATATCTCACAATTCTGGCATTTCTTCTCAGAATTCCAACTTCATATCTCACAATTCGGACATTTCTTCTCAGAATTCCAAGTTTATATCTCACAATTTTGACATTTCTTCTCAGAATTCCAAGTTTATATCTCAAAATTAGGACATTTCTTCTCAGAATTCCAAGTTGATATCTCAAAATTAGGACATTTCCTCTCAGAATTCCAAGTATCTCAAAATTAGGACATTTCTTCTCAGAATTCCGAGTTTATATCTCACAATTTTGACATTTCTTCTCAGAATTCCAAGTTTATATCTCAAAATTAGGACATTTCCTCTCAGAATTTTAAGTATCTCAAAATTAGGACATTTCTTCTCAGAATTCCGAGTTTATGTCTCAAAATGAGGACATTTCTTCTCAGAATTCCAAGTTTATATCTCAAAATTAGGACATTTCTTCTCAGAATTCCAAGTTTATATCTCAAAATTAGGACATTTCTTCTCAGAATTCCAAGTTTATATCTCAAAATTAGGACATTTCTTCTCAGAATTCTAAGTTTATGTCTCAAAATTAGGACATTTCTTCTCAGAATTCTAAGTTTATGTCTCAAAATTAGGACATTTCTTCTCAGAATTCCAAGTTTATATCTCAAAATTAGGACATTTCTTCTCAGAATTCTAAGTTTATGTCTCAAAATTAGGACATTTCTTCTCAGAATTCCGAGTTTATGTCTCAAAATGGGGACATTTCTTCTCAGAATTCCGAGTTTATGTCTCAAAATGGGGACATTTCTTCTCAGAATTCTAAGTTTATGTCTCAAAATTAGGACATTTCTTCTCAGAATTCTAAGTTTATGTCTCAAAATTAGGACATTTCTTCTCAGAATTCCAAGTTTATATCTCAAAATTAGGACATTTCTTCTCAGAATTCTAAGTTTATGTCTCAAAATTAGGACATTTCTTCACAGAATTCGAGTTTATATCTTTCAATTGGGACATTTCTTCTCAGAATTCTGAGTTTATATCTTACAATTCAAACATTTTTTTTTTTCAGAATCCCAAGTTTATATCTCACAATTCTGACAGTTCTTCTCAGAATTCCAAGTTTATATCTCAAAATTAGGACATTTCTTCTCAGAATTCCAAGTTCATATCTTACAATTCAAACATTTCTTTTCAGAATTCCAACTTCATATCTCACAATTCGGACATTTCATCTCAGAATTCCAAGTTTATATCTCACAATTTTGACATTTCTTCTTAGAATTCCAACTTCATATCTCAAAATTAGGACATTTCTTCTCAGAATTCCAAGTTCAAATCTCAAAATTGGCACATTTCTTCTAATAAATCAGACCTTTCTTTCTCAGTATACTCTGTTTATATCTCACAATTCTGGCTTTTTTTCCCCCTCAGAATTACGAGGATAAAAATAGCAATTTTTTACTTTTTAATTTCATGGTGGAAATAAGCTTCCATATTGTGCTACTGATGCATCCGATTGGGATTTGGAAAAATAAGCAACATTTTTAAACAGATTTTTAAACGCCCCAAACTCACGCCATTGGTTGAGTCGGAACATTAAACCAATCAAATCCCTGGCTATTAGCAGCAGCTTTGAGTGCGAAAGCATCATTAATCAAGAGTTGGTGTCTCTCGCTCTGTTCTCCAGTGCTTTTGGAGAGGATTTGTTGGCACTGGCTGTTTTTCCAGTTCTGCAGTCATTTGTATTCACTCTTTCTGTGTGTCCTTTAAGTCTGGCTGCCTGTTCTGGCCCCTTTATAGAGTGTTGTCTCCTTTATCAATTCCTTCTTGTTTCTTCTGCCCCAAGGGTTTTTTCCCTCAGTGCATCGGGCGTCTTTTGAAGTTGACCCATGTTGTGCTGGGGGCCGAATAAGTGTGTGAAGAATAGTGTGTAAGATGTTGTGTGGAAGCCAACGGAACGAGACTCAGACTCAAACGCGCAAACCTCAAAACACCAAATTGGCTGTTTAGTGAAGACGGATGAACAGAGACCAGAGTCTCTTTTAAAGGCCCACAAATAAAGAACAAAAGGGAGAGAGTTCTGCACTGAACCATACTATTTGAACATATTCTCAATAGGGCTTGCACAGCTACTTATTTTCACTTGCCGGCTAGCCTGTGGGTTTGTGTTTATTATGTGAATGCAAATGTAACCTCAGTGAGCTTTGCTGTTTTTGGCAGGTCTGGACAGAGACGGAACATCCATGCAGAGATGATGCAGGTGAGTAAACATGATTCATGTGGCCAAAGCACTTATATCTTTTGTCAGCTTCTGTATTAGTTTCAGAGCAGTTCTGGATGCATTAAATTGATCAAAAGTGGCAGTAAAGATATTTATAATGTTACAAAAGACTCAAATAAATACAGTTCTTTTGAACTTTCTGTTTAACAAAGAATCCTTTAAAAATATTCATTGTTTCCACAAAAATATGCAACATGATGAAGAATGATTTCTGAAGGATCATGAGACACTGAAGACTGGAGTAATGATGCTGAAAATTCAGCTTTTGATCACAGGAATAAATTACATTTTGCAATATATTCAAATAGAAAATATTTGTATTAGATTGCAATAATATTTCACTATTTTTACTGTATTTTTGATCAAATAAATGCAGCCTTGGTGAGCAGGAGAGACTCTTTCAAAAACTTTCAAAACCTTTGTAGTGCATACAGTATGTGATGTTTGATGTCTGGAGCACAAATGCTGCAGGATCACTGCTTACTTCAGCAAAAACTTTTTGGTAAAATAAGGAATATGTTGTGACATTGTCACTGCAGATTTTCATTGTCACCAGACAGAAGCTCTAGCCGCTCTGAGATGCGGTGGAGTGGATGGAAAGCTTTTCCCTGCACTCCACAGGTACATGCACAGATGAAAGGAGGACAACTATTTAAAAACACTCTAAAATTCATTAGCAGCCACTCAGAGAGCTCAGCGGAGAAAGGCACCTTAAGTGCTTCACCTTGTGCTGCAATAATAAAACATAAGAGACATTAGAAGCTCCAGGACAGAAAGACATGTTTTTCGACCACCAAATCATGTGGAATAGAGAAAAGCACATTCCTATTCATTATAACGTGGGCCGTCTGTAATGAAACACACATTACTGCCATGACAACAGATGAATAAATAGCTGGAAAGGGTGTGCTCTGAATTTACTGCCATTCATGTGGCCATAACAGGGCTGGATGGTCTGTCAGAGCTTTTTCATTATCTAATGGAAGATTTGGTCAGGCAAATGCTTTCATGTCTTCTCTTTCTTTTGCTTTTCCTTCTTTCTTATCTGATGAACTAGGTCTCTCTTTGGGAACTACCCTTAAGAAACTATACAGCATGTTTACTCAGTGCTTTTGTCTGTTCACGTGTTAGTGTGCATACTGAAATAAACCTATGGCAGCCGGACTCCAATTTGCATTAAATTAGACAGAGCACAAATAAAAGTGCATGCAATGTGCTCAAAAATAAAAGGAGCTGGGTTTGTTTATTCATTGCAGTGAGATGTGCGCTCAGCCTCTGATTTACAGCGGTGAATGAAGGTGACCCATAGCTGCCCGCACAACTCACACAGAGCCGTTAAGGTACGTGACAGCAATTAAACCCATGCAGGTTGCAACTTTGTCTCATTGCCAAGGGTCGTTGTTGCCCGCGTCGCATGCAATAACCAACTTGCTTTGAAAATGAATGAGTACTGGAACGCAGAGGTGCGTTCACACTGACAGCCATTTGCAGTGACAAAGTGACTGGAAGTCATTCATATTCAATGAGAGCTGGCAGTTTAAGGAAATTACAAACACAGACTGGTTGCAATGCAACTGAGTTGCAGAAAACGAAAGCAATACCCCAGTGTAATTAAATTAAAATTATGTTGCATATGCTGTTATAGATTAGCATAAATACAAAGTTCTGTCATTACACTATAGATGGCACAGGCTGATAGGTCCTTAACTCAACCTGCTTGCAATCACATAATTATCTATAGGGCATAGCTAATTGGTTCCTGCTGTATCAGTAGCCAATAAGCTTGCAGCTCAACCTTCAAATACTTGGCCAGCATTTGCTGTAGCAATTGCAGCATGCTTTCAGAAATCCCCAACCTTCCCCAGCTCCACCTGGTAGATCTGCTACGGGTAGTTCATATATGATATTGTACAGCAGCAGCATGTTGTGTATGTATTGGCAGTAGCAAGTCCTGCACTTGCTCTGCAGCAGCAAGAGCCAACAGCAGCAATAACAACAGCAATAACTAACAGAAGCAGCAATAGAAAACAGCGGCAATAACTAACAGCAGCAATAACCAATAGCAGCAGCAGCAGCAGCAGCAACAACTGCAGCAGCAATAACTAACAGTAGTAGCAATAACCAACAGCAGCAGTAATAGCAGCAGCAGCAGCAATAGCAACAACAGCAATAACCAACAGCAGCAGCAATAGCAAAAGCAGCAATAACCAACAGCAGCAGCAATAACTAACAGCAGCAGCAATAGCAACAACAGCAATAACCAACAGCAGCAGCAATAGCAAAAGCAGCAATAACCAACAGCAGCAGCAATAACTAACAGCAGCAGCAATAGCAACAACAGCAATAACCAACAGCAGCAGCAATAGCAAAAGCAGCAATATCCAACAGCAGCAGCAGTAGCAGCAGCAATAACTAACAGCAATAACAACAGCAGCAATAACCAATAGCACCAGCAGCAGCAGCAACAACTGCAGCAGCAATAACTAACAGTAGTAGCAATAACCAACAGCAGCAGTAATAGCAGCAGCAGCAGCAATAACCAACAGCAGCAGCAGCAATAACTAACAGCAGCAGCAATAACAACAACAGCAATAACCAACAGCAGCAGCAATAACAGCAGCAATAACTAACAGCAGCAGCAATAGCAACAGCAGCAATAACTAACAGCAGCAGCAATAGCAAAAGCAGCAATAACCAACAGCAGCAGCAGTAGCAGCAGCAATAACTAACAGCAATAACAACAGCAGCAATAACCAACAGCAGCAGCAATAGCAACAGCAGCAATAACTAACAGCAGCAGCAATAGCAAAAGCAGCAATAACCAACAGCAGCAGCAGTAGCAGCAGCAATAACTAACAGCAATAACAACAGCAGCAATAACCAACAGCAGTAGCAACAACAGCAGTAGTAACAATAACAGCAGCAGCAATAACAAACAGCAATGACCAACAGAAGCAGCAATAACCAACAGCAGCAGCAACAACAGCAGCAATAACAGCAACAGCAATAACCAACAGCAGCAGCAACAACAGCAGCAATAACTAACAGCAGTAGCAACAGCAACAGCAATAACAATAACAGCAGCAGCAATAGCAGCAGCAGCAGCAGCAGCAGCAGCAATAACAATAACAGCAGCAGCAATAACAAACAGCAATGACCAACAGCAGCAGCAATAACCATCAGCAGCAATAACCAACAGCAGCAATAACCAACAGCAGCAGCAATAACTAACATCAGCAGCAATAGCAACAGCAGCAGCAATAACAACAGCAATAACCAACAGCAGCAGCAATAACAACAGCAGCAATAACTAACAGAAGCAGCAATAACCAACAGCAGCAATAACCATCAGCAGCAATAACCATCAGCAGCAATAGCAGCAGCAATAACAGCAGCAATGACCAACAGCAGCAGCAGTAGCAGCAGCAGCAATAACTAACAGCAATAACAACAGCAGCAATAACCAATAGCACCAGCAGCAGCAGCAACAACTGCAGCAGCAATAACTAACAGTAGTAGCAATAAGCAACAGCAGCAGTAATAGCAGCAGCAGCAGCAGCAATAACCAACAGCAGCAGCAATAACTAACAGCAGCAGCAATAGCAACAGCAGCAGCAATAACTAACAGCAGTAGCAGCAGCAGCAGCAATAACAATAACAGCAGCAGCAATAACAAACAGCAATGACCAACAGCAGCAGCAATAACCATCAGCAGCAATAGCAACAGCAGCAATAACCAACAGCAGCAGCAATAACCAACAGCAGCAGCAATAACTAACAGCAGCAGCAATAGCAGCAGCAGCAGCAATAACCAACATCAGCAGCAATAACTAACAGCAGCAGCAATAGCAACAACAGCAGCAATAACTAACAGCAGTAGCAGCAGCAGCAGCAATAACAATAACAGCAGCAGCAATAACAAACAGCAATGACCAACAGCAGCAGCAATAACCATCAGCAGCAGCAATAACCAACAGCAGCAGCAATAACTAACATCAGCAGCAATAGCAACAGCAGCAGCAATAACAACAGCAATAACCAACAGCAGCAGCAATAGCTAACAGCAGCAGCAATAACAACAGCAGCAATAACCAACAGCAGCAATAACTAACAGCAGTAGCAGCAGCAGCAGCAATAACAATAACAGCAGCAGCAATAACAAACAGCAATGACCAACAGCAGCAGCAATAACCAACAGCAGCAGCAATAACCAACAGCAGCAGCAATAACTAACATCAGCAGCAATAGCAACAGCAGCAGCAATAACAACAGCAATAACCAACAGCAGCAGCAATAGCTAACAGCAGCAGCAATAACAACAGCAGCAATAACCAACAGCAGCAATAACTAACAGAAGCAGCAATAACCAACAGCAGCAATAACCATCAGCAGCAATAACCATCAGCAGCAATAGCAGCAGCAATAACAGCAGCAATGACCAACAGCAGCAATAACCATCAGCAGCAATAACCATCAGCAGCAATAGCAGCAGCAATAACAGCAGCAATGACCAACAGCAGCAACAACAACAACAGCAGCAGCAGCAATAACAGCAGCAATGACCAACAGCAGCAATAACTAACAGAAGCAGCAATAACCAACAGCAGCAATAACCATCAGCAGCAATAACCATCAGCAGCAATAGCAGCAGCAATAACAGCAGCAATGACCAACAGCAGCAATAACCATCAGCAGCAATAACCATCAGCAGCAATAGCAGCAGCAATAACAGCAGCAATAACCAACAGCAGCAACAACAACAACAGCAGCAGCAGCAATAACAGCAGCAATGACCAACAGCAGCAATAACTAACAGAAGCAGCAATAACCAACAGCAGCAATAACCATCAGCAGCAATAACCATCAGCAGCAATAGCAGCAGCAATAACAGCAGCAATAACCAACAGCAGCAATAACCATCAGCAGCAATAACCATCAGCAGCAATAGCAGCAGCAATAACAGCAGCAATGACCAACTGCAGCAACAATAACAGGGGCAGCAGCAGTAGCAATAATAGCTGCAGCAATAGCAGCAGCAGCAGAAGCAATAACAGCAGCAATAACCAACAGCAGCAACAATAACAACAGCAGCAATGACCAACAGCAGCAGCAGCAGCAGCAATAACAGCAGCAGCAGCAGCAATAACAGCAGCAATGACCAACAGCAGCAACAATAACAGCGGCAGCAGCAGTAGCAATAACAGCAGCAATGACCAACAGCAGCAACAATAACAGGGGCAGCAGCAGTAGCAATAATAGCTGCAGCAATAGCAGCAGCAGCAGAAGCAATAACAGCAGCAATAACCAACAGCAGCAACAATAACAACAGCAATGACCAACAGCAGCAGCAGCAGCAATAACAGCAGCAATGACCAACAGCAGCAATAACTAACAGAAGCAGCAATAACCAACAGCAGCAATAACCATCAGCAGCAATAACCATCAGCAGCAATAGCAGCAGCAATAACAGCAGCAATGACCAACAGCAGCAACAATAACAGGGGCAGCAGCAGTAGCAATAACAGCTGCAGCAATAGCAGCAGCAGCAGAAGCAATAACAGCAGCAATAACCAACAGCAGCAACAATAACAACAGCAATGACCAACAGCAGCAGCAGCAGCAATAACAGCAGCAATGACCAACAGCAGCAACAATAACAGCGGCAGCAGCAGTAGCAATAACAGCTGCAGCAATAGCAGCAGCAGCAGAAGCAATAACAGCAGCAATAACCAACAGCAGCAACAATAACAACAGCAATGACCAACAGCAGCAGCAGCAGCAATAACAGCAGCAATGACCAACAGCAGCAACAATAACAGCGGCAGCAGCAGTAGCAGTAGCAGTAGCAATAACAGCAGCAATAACAGCTGCAGCAATAGCAGCAGCAGCAGAAGCAATAACAGCAGCAATAACAGCAGCAATAACAGCAGCAATGACCAACAGCAGCAACAATAACAACAGCAATGACCAACAGCAGCAGCAATAACCAAGAGCAGTAGCAATAGCAGCAGAAGCAATAACAGCAGCAATAACAAATAACAGCAGCAAAAACAAATAGCAGCAGCAATAACAGCTGCAGTAACAATAAAAGTAGCAATAACCACCACCACCAGCAATAACTAACAGCAGCAGCAGTAACAGCAGTGTAGAATGTCTATTCCAAACCATGCCAAAACCAAACATATCAACATTGTCATATCCAGTACCATGCCAAACACTGACAGAAATTTAATAACAACAAATCTTAACTCAAAATGATTGTATATCACATTATTTTCCCCCCGTAATAATTACAATAAATGTAAAACCTCTGAACGTTTGGGAATTAACCTTGTGCTGTAAATCCTTTACCTAATTTGGTGTTCTGGGTCAACAATAATAATGAGAGATAATATAAGCAATTATAAGCAATTGTTTTGTAGGCCGGTAACAGGTGGGAAAAAGCCAAAAGAGTAGAAAAATTTGTACCCTGTGTGAGCAAAGTCAGTAAGTTTTAGTCCAAAGCGATAACAATAACTAGCATTTTTGTGAAAAAAGGAAATCCTCTCTGGATCAAAATGATCAGAACACAACATGAGGGTTAACACAGAGAAAATGAATGTTCAAAGCTGAGAAAAATGGAGAAACATAAAAACATCCTTTATAAGGCTGGTACTCTAATGGTTTCCATGCATTTTCTATTTCTCTCAAATTCATTCTGGATTAGGACTCTGTAAATGGATGCTGTTTTTCATTATACCACACGCAGTTCATTCACGAGCATATGCTCCAGCGCTCAATGAAAAATCATTCTGTCACGCGCCACCCCAACATACACCACAGTCTCTGCCTAATGGGCTTCAATAAAAGTTCACAACTTGTCTTTTATCAGAATTTGCTCTGTTTGAAGCCTCGTGAGTAGTTGGCTGTGGGAGTTTCAGGCCACACACTGGCACCACCAACAACTCTCAGAGGAACGGCAGACAAACCTGATGCAATTACAGATGCAGTTTGGTGCTTTGTAAATAGTTGTTGATTTTAGATGATTTTGATTAATGGGTGTGTGGCAGTTAATGACTGCCGAGGCAGTTTCACTGTGACAATGGAAAAATTGGGAGTTAGAGATGCACTGTATGGATGGAAAACGCTGCAGTTTGTCACTTTTTTTGTGGGTCGAACAAAAACTAGAAAACCTTGTTTTTCTATTTAGACCTTATATAATCTAAAAACTTATTTTAGTTAACTAAAAGTTAAATATTATACTTAACTAATGGTATGTTTACATGACAACGATGTACTGAAAAAAAAAGTTTCGTGTACAGACACCAACGTTGTCAAACCCATCCCGTTCATACACACGGATCCACGAAAACGACTAAAAATGCTGTATTCTGCTGCAAGGCCAGTAGATGCCGATGTCACTTTGTAAAGAAACACTGCGCGCCCATAATCCGAACACGTAACATGCATGCACATAATGTCACAGTTTTCACAAATTCGCGTTTTTGTTGTTTACACGGAGATGATAATGGTATTGTTTTCAAAAACTTAAAATTTCGCAACATGTTTTCAAATGTTTGCGTTTTCAGGCCCCCAAAATGCCATTGTTGTGTAAATGAACGGGCAAAATGCATACAAAGGTTTTAGTTGAAAATGGTGTATATATATATATATATGTGTGTGTGTGTGTGTGTGTGTGTGGCTGAAATAGAAAAGTCTATTATGTTTTATTTTATTTCGGTTTACTTTTTTTTTAATTTTAAGTAAAAAAAAAAAAAAATTAAGGCTTTTTTTAGATGTTTTATAAGATATAAGTAACTTTGACTTTTTTTTTTTATTTCAGATCATGGCCAATGCAACATTTCTCATTTTAATTAAGTTTAACTTGATGTACTAAAATAACTAAAACTAAAAATTAAAATTAATAACCACTAAATAGACATTTTAAAAATGACAAATATTAAAAATGACAAAAACGTCCAACAAAATTGCTGAAAACCTATACTAAAATTAAAATGAAAGCATAACCTAAATATTAAAATAAAAATGATTTTAAAACATTAGTGAAACTAAATACAACCGGTTCTGTCTGTTCCTAAACGCTCATCTCACCAAAGCTGCAAGTAAATAAAATATTTGTTATTAAGGTCACGATTAAACACTAATTGTTATTTCAGATCTCTTTTTGTACGGCTTCCTTTAAAGCCTCAAGACACATTGATGGCATTTCATAAGATTTGGAAAAGCAGGCCTTTGGCTGAAACAAACCTGAATGTCAAGATTTGACAATCTTCAAATCCATGCCAGCCACAAATATACGGTGGAAAGTTTTGAGTAAAAATTGGTTTGATGCCTTGGGATGATTATACGCTTGATTACGGTCTTTGAGATTCAGTTGCTCTTTGAAAAAGTGAAGCTACTAAACGTCGTGAGCGTCATGTAATCTGCCATAATCTCCTGAAGTGTTTAGCATGCAGCTCACCAATGTCAGGAGTTTTAGCGGGTTTAGTCACACATTATTGTGCTTTGTTGTGCTTTTTTCTCAAATTAGTTCTTGAAGCCTGTGCGGTGAAGAGATATTCTTATGTCCTGAAGGGTGAAATTCAAAACCGCAGGCTGTGCCGAGATTCCCTGAATAATCAGCAGGACACTTCGGAGTTCACCTCACCGCTGCTGTCACTCCTGACCTTCTGAACCTTGAACCTCCTCGAGGTCAGTCACGAATAAGGAATGTGATACGAAAACACCAAAATCTTTCAGAAACTCTTTCAGAAATTTTATGGCAGTGGTGGTTCATATCAAGTTAACACTGTTTACTGTTTTAACAATAACTATTCTTTAGGGAGTCCATTCCTATCCAACATATCCATTCTTATCAGCCAAAGTTAACAGCTTTTAATTATTTGCTAATTTAGATTAAACCAATATTGGAAGTATCAGACTATTTTTCTGTGATGGGTCGGTTTAGGGTTAGAATATAGAGTTTGTATGAAATCATTATGTCTATGGAAATTCCCAGGTGAAAAAAAAAGTACATTTCTATAATGTACTTAAAGTGCTCGATTTTCACGCACTAATTTTGTACTTAATATACTAAAAATAATATATTTTAAAAATATATTTAGTTACCACTTGTAGCACACTATGGGTTCAAATGTACTATACTGTAAAAGGTAATACGCTATATTTACTCCATAAAATTTTGGCAACAGATTACAAGCAATATCATTAATTAAATTCAACAAATAGAATTGAGTTGGAATTAATCAAATTAATTCCTTAAATCTTAAAAAAGTAAAAAAAAAAAAAAAAAAGTAAAATTCTAAACAAAAATATCTGATTAACAGACAGCATTGAAGACACCTGATGATAACAAGCAGAATCACTGAAGGAAAGAGAAATACATGAATTAACAGAGGTTTAGATGTTGATGTTGATTTTATTGAAAATATTTGGTCACCATTATGGTTATCAGTGTTTCATTTAGTTGGGCAGTTTGACTATTTGCTTTTTATGTCAGTTTGTGGTTTTTGTAATGCTGCTAATTTTACACATATAAATGTTAAATGGTTGACTTTTAAGGAATTCATTTGATTATTTCTGACTCAATTCTTATATGTTGAATTTAATTAATAGCATTGCTTGTAATCTGATGCCACAATTTTATTGAGTCGATGGAGCGTATTACTTTTTACAGTGTATAAGTGGTATCTAAATACATTTTTTAAATACAGAGATAGTATATTAAAAGCACATTTAAGTTTTTTATTTCATGGTGTCTCAAAATAGCTCGTTTGAACACACTCGGATGTTCTTAAGATTATCTTAAGTACAAAATTAGTGCACGAAATAGAGAAAATATAGCACTTTCAATAGAGCACTTTAAGTACATTATAGAAATTTACTTTTTTTCACCTGAAGTCCACATGAAACGTGAAAACCCATACATTTTACTGAATATTCACATAGAAAACAGATTTTAAATTGTAATATTTCACTGTTTTTACTGTATTTTTTGATCAAATAAATGCAGTCTTGGTGAACAGAAGATACTTTCAAAAACATTTGAACCATAATGTGCATGTGTGTGTCTTTATATGTGTATATGTGTGTGTGTGTGTGTGTGTGTGTGTGTGTAAGCACACACAGACACACATGCATATAGCTAAAGTTTCTTAGATTTATTTTATTTCTGTTATATCTTATTTTAAGTCTCAAAAATGAGTAACTTTGACTTTTTTAGATATTTGCCAAGGCAACATTTCTCATTTTAATTAAGTTTAACTTGATGTCCTAAAATAACTAAAACTGAAATAAAATTAATAAAAACTATATAGACATATTATTATTATTATTTTTAAAAATGACAAAAACACAACAAAATTACTAAAAACTTAAACTAAAATTCAAATTAAACACAGACACAAACACACACAATTACTGACTATTAGTATTGGCCACAACTTTGATATTCAGTTTTTTTTTTATTTTATTTTTAATGTTTATGTATTTTATGCATTCTATTTTGACATCATTTTATAAAATCACACTTTTAGTTCAGTGTGCTTTATTATTGTCAAAGCATGTGAGAGTCAAATAAAAATAGTTTGAATAAACAATATTAATAAATAAAATAATAGCACCAGTACAAGAACAGATACATTAATCAGTGCTCAGTTCTCATCCTTTCATAACTCCTGGCTGGCGTTTTCTCATCCACCCAACTCAGAAGAAAGCGAACCGCTCTGTATGACAGGCTTTTGGGTAAGATTCACGTTGCATAAAATCCCCATCGTAACTCACATCTGCTGTGAATTTCATCTGGCTCTCAGATCAGCTGTCCGTGTGTCCGTTTGATGAACCGCTCTCATTGGTGCTTCAGCGGCCTTTTGGTATTTCCTGAATGATCTAATCTCAACATAACATTATTGCATTTGTCTACATATTGGTTTATGTTTCACTTGTAATATTACCGTTACAATATTACCATTGTTGAGCTGTTTAGGGACTCGTTCACTGCCATTATAAAGCTTGGATGCATCAGGATATTTATTAATATAACTCCGGTTGTGTTCATCAGAGAGAAGAAAGTCAAATACACCTAGGATGGCTCGAGGGTGAGTAAATCTTGGGCTTTAAAGTGAACTAATCCTTTAAAGGTGAACTATGCCCTTTTACAAAGTCTAGATGTTGTTTTTGGGCTCTTCTAGAACATGTTTTCCTGCTTGAATGTTGATTATTTTCCTCATATTCTCCATTGTTGCAGCTCCTCTCTCCTGTTAATATTAGTTAATGGACCTGATCTAACAATGAATTCATAGTTGATGTTAGATAATGCATTAACTAATGGGATCTTTTTCCATCTTATCAAATGGTTTCGGAAGTCGTAACAATATTAAAATATGCAAATGTTTGTTTTCTCTATCTGTGGATTTGTATGATTGTAACCTGCTAAGAAAATCGCATTAATCAAGACTTGAATAACATCGATCAAGGTCAACTGTTGTTTAAGATGAGAGGTCATTTAGACAATTATCTAATAAATTTTTTAAACATGACATCTGAGATCTCAAATGAAGTTTGAAGGCTTGTGCTGATGGCAGAGCTGTCTTTAATAACTGGCCTAAGAATATGATTAAAGTTATGAAGGGCTCATGAATAATTCAAACATTTATTTCACAGGAAATCAACTGTAAAACATATTCCTCTCAATGCGTTCTGCACCGCCACATATTCCTCAAATATATATCTACACAATGCTGATGGATAGCGTTATAAAATAAACTAATTAAATCTGAAAAATGAATTGTGCCAGTATTTCATTCCCCGCATCATTACGGAGTGGAGTTAAACTATTTTTGCCATCAAAGTATTAAAGGCATAAATCACCGGTCAAATAAAAGCGTGTGCTGGAGAGTTATTGTTTGAATGGAATGACAAAATCATTAGAATCAAATTTATGACCCGCGGTCAAAGAGCCCGAGAGACGTGAACGTAAACGCTCGCCTCGCTAGCTAATGATGTCGTCAGAGCCGCAGCGCACGCTAAACAGATAAACCAGCGGACAACCGTCCATCAGCACTAACCGGTGTTCACTTACGCTGCCTGCAGGACTAGTTAATGCATTACTTTAGGAGGTAACACTTTAAAATAAGGTTTCATTTGTAAAACATGAACCAACAATGAACAACACTTCTATTAATCTTGCATAGCATTTACTAATGCATTATTAAGATCAAAGGTTGCATATGTTAACATTAGTTCATGCACTGTGAAATAACATGAACATGAACATTAACAAAGACTGATAAATGCTGTAATTGTTAGTTCATGTTACTGCATTAACTAATGTTAGATGTGACATTGTAAAGTGTTTCCCTTTAGGGAAGAGATCTAAAACACATGCAGATAAACAAACAGCAGCAAACAGACTCTTCTGAACGTGCAAAATGCACTAAAAATATTTTCTTTTTCAAACATTAGTTTATCATGTGAAGATATGTGCCCATTACTAACTTACATTGCAGCATCCTAATAATTGCACTGTATTGATTTATTTCTGTATTACAAATTTATTACTGTGAATCATTTTAATGTAAATTTTGACCTTGCCTACGGTGGTATATTTAATCACTTTTATGTATGCACTGATGCTAAATTTCTCAACCGATAACCGATTATTCAGAGCGATATCTGCCGTTAACAACACTGATAGTTTCAGTCTGGTTTTCGCCCCCTCCACAGTACAGAGACTGCTCTTCTCAAAGTGCTGAATGACCTCCTCCTCGCCTCTGATTCTGGTGTCCTCAGCCTCAGTTCAGCATTTGATACCGTCTGCCACTCTGTACTTTTGTCCCGTTTGTCTGCAATCGGCTTTTCATAAACGGCTTTAAAATGGCTAAATTCGTATCTCACAGACAGGCAGCAGTTCATTAGCATTGACAAATTCAATTCTCATTCTGTCACCTTCTCCCATGGAGTGCCTCAAGGATCTGTCCTTGGTCCACTTTTATTTTTAATCTACACACTTCCCCTAGGTCGGATCATCCGGCGCCATGGCTTTCATTTCCACAGTTATGCTGATGACACACAAATTTATTTTACTCTACAACCTAACTCTGTTTTTCCGCCCCCTTCCTTACACGATCTCACAATATGGATGGCTCAAAACTACTAAAAGTTGAATATGGAAAAAACTGCTAGTAGCCCCTAAATCCCTTGATTTCACTTCTATACGAAACCTCGGTGTGTTGTTCGATTCTAAACTTGCTTGCAGTTTTATGTGTAATGCATAATAAAAGCATGACCTTATTTTTAGATGTTTTTCTTAGAATATATTAGACGTTTGCTTGCCTCCATTTCAAGCATTACAGGGCCTCAATAAAATCAGTGCTACCTACTTTTGCTTTTATTGAAATTAATGTGCGAATAAAGTACAGTTTTTTCGGTTACACTTTAGTTTAGTGTCCAATTCTCACTATTATCTACCCAATACCTAAACTTAACAACTACCGGTAACACTTTACTTTACAGTGTTCTTGTTACACATGCTATACGTAGTTACTAATAACTATAAATTATGCATAATTACATGCAACTAACCCTGAAACCAAACCTAATCCTAACCAAGTAGGTAGTTATTATTATTCATTACTTAAATGTATAATTACAGTGTAACAAAGACACCTTAAAATAAAGTGTAACCCAACTACTTTACTGACAATTAATAAGCAGTAATTAGGAGATTATTGAGGCAAAATTCATAGTTAATAGTGAGAATTAGACCCTAAACTAATGTGTGACGTTTTTTTTCTTTACTCTTTTCTGACGAGTCAAACAAAAGCATTTATTTTACAGTTCTTATCATATATGTTCACAAACAAAAAACTTTCAACAGTGCTCTTTTCAAATGAATGTGAAAATGTGTGAAGCGTACAGTATAGAGTATGAAAGAACTAATCTTTTATTTCATGTCATGAAAAGAATTGAGAATGTATTTAGACACTTTCTTAATAAGATGATTAAGTATTCTAAAGTGAAAAACATGACAACTCCCTAATAATGACTGAAGTGATGTTTTTGTAAGGTTTTGGATAGTAATACACAGGAGTGTGACAACTAGCCCCGACTAAAACAAGCACAATAAACCAGCCAAGCAATGCATTTTTTTCTTTAATTATTATTTATAGTTGTTCAGACACGTGTATATACAAATACAGACCTTCGATTTTTTTTCTTTTCTTTTTTCCAAAAGTTTGTTCCTGTTTGTACAGTGGGGAAAAAGCAAGTACAGTACCCAGAGATGCAGAAGAGAGAATGAAAACAGCAGAACCAGTGTCATCAGAAGTACAGGAGTGAGTGAGATCTGAACACACACACACACACACACACACACTTGATTTCTCCAGCACACTTCAGTGAAGAGAACAGAGACGCCAGTGAGGGTCGGACGCTTGGTGTTGGTCAGGAGCGTGTCGGCTAAGGCATGTGTAACACCAAGAGTAATGACCGCAGTCTGTACAGAGTCCAGCAGATGAATCGAACTGCAAACAGGACGCAGAATTGACTTTTAAATTTGATAGAATGAAATCCAAAGAAAGTCGTTTTAAATAATTTCATTATTCAGTATGAATTACCCATAAACATAGTATCTGGAAACATTAGGGAAATGTTTATTTTCATATGTGTATTAACACTTTAGAAAAGATTTAATGCTTTAGATAACATAAAAATGATGGGAAATACTTCTAAAGTTTCTATTAATCTTAGTTAATTAGTTTTAATTTATTATTACAAACACAAGTTGTATTTGTTATTATTATTTGATTGACATAAACTAACAATGAACAGTATTTTTATTGAATAAGGTTAAAAAAGAAATACTGTAACAAATGTATTGCTCACTGTTAATTTTATTAATGTTAACTAATGCAACCTTAATGAATAAAGTGTTTATATATATATATATATATATATATATAATTTTTTATTATTATTTTTTTTTCTCCAAGATGTATCGATATATCGGCCAATAATTGGTATCACCTGATAAAAGGTCAGGGCCAATATATCCTGTCAATCAAAAGAGGGCAGGAAAATGAACTGAATTTGTACTTGGCGTAAAGAAAATGCTAAAAATCCAGTTTGATGTTCAATATTAATAGTAATTATATGAATTAACAACATTCAGAAAGTTAAAAAACATTAATTAATCTTCAGAATTTTGTTAATGTGTTTTAATATTAATGTGAGTAATGTGTTTATGTTTATAACTGATACCAGTTACTCTGAAACAAGTTAATGAAATGGAGAATAAAGTTTTTATTTGCATTTCTTTCAAAATATAATAATTGAAAATATAATGATTAATGATTAATTGTAATGAAATTATCATTAATTTAAAACAAGGTATAAAAGGCAGAACTCCCAAACTATCGTTATCATTATTGGCAGATATCACTCTGAATATCGGTATCAGTGGAGAAATTTAGTATCGGTGCATCTCTAAAAAATACATATTAATAGTTAGTATATATTAGGGATGCACGCTATATATCAGCCACCATATCGGTATCGGCCGATATATGTTCATTTTAATGTTATCGGTATCGTTATCGGCAGATATCACTCTGAATAATCGGCTATTAGTATCGGTGGAGAAATTTAGTATCGGTGCATCTCTAATATATATGTATATATATATATATATATATATATATATTTTACATACTGTATCAGGGAATAAATAATGTTTTTTGTATAAAAAAATGATTACACAGTGTTTACACAATCATTACACAGTGACAAAGTGTAGATATATATTTTTTTTAAAGGTAAAAAAAAAAATCCTGTCAATCTAATTAATATTTTAATTCGACGTCCTGTTTATTCTGGCCAGTTCAGTTCAAATTCACACACAAGAACCGAACGTGTAAATGTTACTGAACCCTGACAGACAGTCGAGGCTCGTTCACACCATGGATGATAATTATAACGATAAATAAATGTAAAAGAATAGTGAATCCACTCTACAAGTATAGTGAAAATGGCAAACAATATCGTTGGAATCTATTTCGGAATGATTTTTTCCAGCTGATGAATGATAAAACATTGACAGCCAATCAGAATCCATCCTGCTTTAAGAGCATTTAAAGTGACAGAAGACAAAACTGCAGTGCTTAGAATAAACAGAATGGTGTGAACGCTGATATAGTTATCATTCTCGGTGTGAACGAGCCTTCAATCTGTGGCGCTCTGTTGATGTGGACTGATTTTTTTCTCAAAATCATTGAAAACAATCATTGAAAAAAAACAAAAAAAAACCAAAACAACTCAAGAACCTTCAGTAAAACATTCTGAAGTAGTGCTGTTAGACACTCTGTGCAAAACTACACAACTCTCCTGCGTGACGTTCTCATTTCAGTGGAACTACAACACACACTTATGGGGTGAGCAGAAAGACTAACATTTCACAAACGTGTCGAGAAAAGAAGAGGTGAAAACAGCCAAAAGAACACTTTATTTAACATGTTTTTTCATTATCAAGTCCATGCACATGCCACGTTATGAAACCAGCGAGTTCCTCCCATTAAAAAACACACAGTCCGTAAACAAACGCTGAACTGCAGGAGCCGTCGACTCGAAATCCATCAGTCCTCTTCTGACCGGATCCTTGCGGAAAATCAAAAACTTTGCCAGGAGATTAAAACGAAAACAAAAACAGAAAGGTAGATGAAGCGTCCCTATTGGCTCAGGGCTTCAGAACGCAGTTCATCGTTGCGTTTGTCGTATGCATTCACTTCCAACATTTTACTTTGCTCAGTTTTTTTTTTTTTTTTTAGAAAAGACATGTGAATCAAATTAATACCTTAATATCAAACATTATGTACAACACATTCTGATCATAACATTTAATGTGGTATCCATAATAACATATAACAATGATGCTGAATAATAATAATAATTAATAATTAATCATAATAATCAATGGTTTATGAAGTGTCTATTTTTCCTCGTCCTCCAGAAAGGTACAAAAAACAAGTAGTATTCTAACACTATAATGTTATGTTTTTGACTACCTCAGGATACACAGTATCCATTTAATAAGCTGATTCTTGTTTCCCAGTTCAAAGTGTGTACAAAGCATGGTATTAATGGTAATAATTGGAGTACAAATGATACAAATACTACTGAAGCTGATTTTCAAAAGTTTCTTTCATAGTTTTCTAGTGTAAACCATGAAACGGAGCACATATGGTGTGTTTCCTCTAGTCCTGATGTCGCAAAGCCGAGCTGCTGAAATCGCTTTGTTACCGTTCACACGAAAACAAACACGAAACGCAGTTTGTCTCCAAGAGCGTGGCAGGACTAGCAGAGCCAAACAGGCCTATTGAGAATCAAAAAGGCAGAAATGATCATCCAATTTGCGACTGTTTGTAAAGTCCACAGTATTGTTTATTGTTAGGAATGCGTACTGTCTGACTGCAGGGTCGAAAAACCCTGCCTCCCCGGTGAAACGAGACCCTCCCGTCAGACTCATCGGCTATTTTAATCTTCTGTCTCACGACACGAGCTCTGAGCGGCTCATCGAGGGTCTTAAACTGAAACATTGACGGAGGGAGTAACCAGGCAAACAACAGTTTAAAGTCTATTTGGGGGAATCTCACGAAAACACGTCCGGATCACATTTCACCGCACAAAATTACATTTTTCATAAAGAAATTGAAGCCTGTTGGAGGACCATTAAGATTGCATGTTTTACTTTCTTAATTCTCCATGTTGACAATATTGAAATTGTAACAATTTACAATACGGTTCCACTACAATCTAAAAAATGCTGGGTTAAAAGCAACCCAAGTTGGGTTGAAAATGGACAAACCCAGCGATTGGGTTAAATGTTTGCTGGATAGTTTTATTTAACTCAACTATTGTTTAAAAATAACTACATGTCTGGCTTAAAATGAACCCAAAATAGATTGGAAATTAAAAATCAGACACATAATTACTACACTCTAAAAAATGCTGGGTTGTTTCAACCCAAATTTGGGTCAAAAATGGACAAACCCAACCATTGGGTTAAATTTTTAAATGCATTTTTTAACCCAACGGTTGGGTTTGTCCATATTTGACCCAAATTTGGGTTGAAACAACCCAGCATTTTTTTTGAGTGTAGAGGCAACAATAATAATCAAACGGTGAACATTTATTAATAAGCAATTTAATGAATGTTTATTTTTTCATTATTATTCATTAAACTTATTAATAAATGTTCTTTTATTAAACATTTTAATACATTTCCAACATACTTTGGGTTCATTTTAAGCAAGCAATACAATAAAACTACCCAGCAGGTTGGGTCAAACATTTAACCCAACTGCTGGGTTTGTCCATTTTTAACCCAACTTGGGTTGTTTTTAACCCAGCATTTTTTAGAGTGTACATTAGTTAACATGAACTAACAATGAAAAATACTTCATAATTTTAACATTTACTTGCATATCATTAAAATCTACAGTGGTATCTGAACTGTAAAAAAACAGTTATTTTTATGATTTATCAACATTTTTTCTTTCGTCAAATCAACATAAGTAATTAATATGGTTCAGATAACATAATATTTTGAGTTTTTGTTGATTAAACCAATCGCCTTCTTTGTAATAACTCAAATTTTTAATTTCAATGAGCTCAAAATTTTAAGGCAACTTAATTTTTTCAGTTAAACCAACAATTCTTTTTTTTACAATGTGTGAATATTATTGAATGAACCTGTGCTAATGTGAACTAAAAATGAACAGCTGTATTTGTATTATCTAACATTAAGACTAATGAATATACTGTAACAAACGTATTGCTCATTATTTGTTAATATAAGGTAATGCATTAACTGATGATAAGAAATGGGACCTTATTGTAAAGTTATTCTCAATAATTACATTTTATGTTGATTCGCATTGGATTTTCAGGTAACACTTTACAATGAGGTTGCATTTATTAACATAACTTCTACAGCATTTATGAATCTTAGATAACATTTTGATTTTTAAAATCAAAAGTTGAAATTGTTAACATAAGTTAATGTAAACTAACGTGAACAATGAACAACTGTATTTAACATGAAGAAAGATTATGGTCATTTTGAGTTCTTGTTAACAAACGACACCTTATTGTAAAGTGTTACAGATTTTCATTACTGTAGTAATCATCATCATCATATTAAAGGCAATAATACAGATAATTATAGTCTCAATGCAAAAAAAATCGTAATGGTTTTCACTTTGTTTATGCAAAATGTAAATTCTTATTTTGATCTTTTGACTCTGGGATGAAATATGATTCTCTCGTGTTCCTGGCAGTTTTCGTGAGATTCGTCCATCGTTTCCTCCATCATATGTAAGGCTTTCGGAGGAGAATGCCCATGTTATAATGTCTCGCGTATGTCGCATCAGCATATTAAACGAGTCAGAATTGCACCAATTAACAGCTACAGAACAAACAAATGCATTAATGAAATAAAACTACACTTTATTTCCCCCATCGAAAGGCTGAATTTGAAGCACTTCCAGGAGATATTAGTATTGTGTACAGTATAAGGCCTATTCAAACAAACGTTTACTTTTCCCACCCATACGAAAGGGGAAAACATCGTGTGTGGAGCCCCTTTCGATATTTGGTTCCTAATAGAGTCGGACACACAGTTATGACAAGAAAAGAATTTCCATGATCCGTCAATGTTGATATCTCATATCAATTGATAAAAGGTCATAGGAAAAATATAGATATTTATGTTGCAGTTAAGTTTATCTTACAAAATACAAAATCATTGTTTTTAGTGGTGTGGTCTACTAAGACAAGTCCCTCATATCAATTCCAAATTCACACAAATCAGATTATTTAGACTAACGAACTCATCTAGCGTCTTCCTTCTAGTGGGAAAGATCCGTGCGGAGAGATGCATAACAGACCGCTTCTTCCAATGAATTCTGCAATTTGTTAAGAGAAGGCAGACGAAGGACGAAAGGCAAGAAGTCTTTGTATATTTATCGCTAACAGCAGAGCCGGTGAACTCGGTTAAGGTTTGATGTTTATGTCTGTTTTATGTGACCACTTCAACACGAACAATTCTCACAGGGTGTTCGGCGTTTCTTAACACTTGCTCTAATTACCGACAAAACGAGCGACTCGCTCCCAATGGACACAAATAAAACGACTCCACCCCCTTCCGCCCAGCAGCCAATCCCCTGTGAGCGGCCGTCATAGTTGATGGTTGGTTAAACAGGTGATCTGCATTTCTTCTTTGCACGGCTAATCGACTTTTCTTAATCAAAGACAGCGAAAGACCACTTAAATATTTGGAAAACAAAACAAAAGCGGAGCAGAAGTGTTCCTGGTGAATCTCAAAGCCCTCTCGCCTCCCTGGCGCCGGTCCGCTCGCGCTCAGATGTGTTGGGTTTCTGGAGGGCTGGTTCGGGGGCAGGTGAGGGGCTATAAGGTGAGGAACACAGAGATGCAGAGCAGCAGGAGGGCCAGCAGGGGGCGTGACGTTTGGTGCCGCAGGCCTGAAGTGGACACGTCACTCCGGGAGGGTTCGGCCTCGTGACTGGTGTCGTCTAGAAATGAGATGGAGAACATTTTATCAACTGAGATCCTGGGTTATTACAGTTAAGGCAAGACAATACAGGCAAAAATATTTTTTTACACAACAGTTCTCTCTGGTTCTCGAATATGATTGGCTAAGTGCTGTGCGATATTGCCCCAGTATCGGCATTAGTACCATTTGTATCACTCTACTTGCAAATCCACCATATGTAAAAAAAAAAAAAATACTACTGCTGTTGTCACAAAGTGTAGTTCTTAGAGTTTTTTAGGCGAAAATGTAGTTGTTTAGACCTGAAATATGTGACTCATATTCAATCACAGCGCCAATTTAACAATTTGATTTGACGCTTTCGCAGATGCGAGCTCCATGCGTCAGCGGCCGTTCAGTGCTCGAGTACCCGCTGAGAACAGCTTCATCTCAGCCAGTCCTTCGAGAATTTGCTGCTGGCTCTTATGTAGATAGTGGTTAAAAATATAATTAATTTGGGGTATATCAAACAGTCTTATTAATCTATTACTTGTTCCAGAGCAAAATGATTTGGGTTAAGAGAAAAATTAAGTTTCATAACTTTATAACTTAAATCTTGTACTAGAGCACTGCTTTTGTATGTTTTACTGAAGTTTTTGCTTGTGTTTATTTCCTGTTGTCTTTTATAATGGCTATTGTTGTTAATTCAAATATTGTTGTTCAATAAATATTATTTTATATAAATAATATGCCGTATTTGGTTTTGAGAAAGGGTGCATCAATAGTATCAGTGAAAGTTACATTATTACACCATTAGATGGCAGCAAAGACTGAGTGAGTCAAAACAAGGAATTTGTTTTAACACTGTGGGAAATCCCCTTAACTTTTAAAAGGACAAAGATATTGCAAAATTGTATAAATGCAAAATCACACTCGTAGCCGTGCAATATGGCTGTATATCAGCACTGTGATTAATAACGACACTCTGCACTTTTTGATGCACTGGTCAGTTTTGAGATTTTGGGCTATTTGGCTTTTCATATCATCAGACTAATGGAAAGAAAACATCCAAAATACATGTTTAAGTGTTTATTTTATTGCACGTTATCTATTTGTTCAAATACAATACCTATCTTTAAAGGCCATTTTCTCAAAATGAGTTTTTTTCTCCACTTCAGCAGCACTTACATGCACCAAAATTTACAGTTTTATTCCTATCTATATTGTGAAGGTTTTTACTGAAGGGTTTGTTCATATGCCATTCAGCTGATATTTTACAACATTTCATTCGTATAAACATGGTGAATTTTTTATTTTCTGTCTGTTGACAGTATTTTTTTATTTATGGAGCGATAAAAAAGGAAATCAAAAATCCCCTCAGTAAAAACCTTTAAATCTAATATGTCAACAAGCTCAAGCAAGAATTTTGAACCAGATTTTATCCAATGTTCAGATTAATGTTCTGGAAATGTATGCAAGTGAGTACATACTATTTAATTGGATAATGCATAGTTTGCATATTTAAACATAACATTCCAGAAAACTTGTAATACAAAAAATATTTGCAATTCTTAATGTAATCAAACAACTGGGGAAGTATGGTGATATATATTAGTTCAATTTTTATATTAACGCTTTTCACCTGTGGTGTCTTGCCTTAGGTATAACTAAAACCATAAAAAAATTCTGTTATTAAAATAAAATAGACTTTCACCGAAATAAAATAAAATACAAATCCAGCAGGCACTGGATGTCAATATAACGTCATAAAGATGTTGGACAGATATCAAATTTTGATTGAAAATGAAAATCGGGTTGATGTTAAGCCTCTATCATTGGACAGATGTTGAATTTTGGTTACTTAACACCACAACTTAAAACCAACAAAATTTCAAAGTGTAATGGTGTTATAATTTAAGATTGTGTGGACGATAGCATTATGACATTTAACAGACATTGAATTTTGGTTAAATGTTGACTCATGACTAAATGTTGGTGTTTGACATCATGATTTTGGCGTTTTGAAGACACTGAATTTTGGTTACTTAATACCATGACTTAAAACCATTCAATATCAGCTGTTGTCAGTATTCTACATCAAATTAATGTTGGCATTTGATATTGTCCTGACACTGACATTAAAAAACAGACAATAATATAAAAATCAAAATATTAACAAAAACTATAATAGTATCTCAGTGATGGTGCACGTCCATTTGCCATGCTGTCTCAGCAGCAAATAACCCAGACTATCCTTGTTAGAAGCCTCAGTAATAATGGAGGCAGTGCTGTTTGGAGTCTCAGTGCATTTCTCCACGTTTATTGGTATAGACACACAGACTGCGGTTATCATCAGTGAGCGTGATATGGCTTTGGAAAGCACATCGTCTCAGTGGAGCCGTGCGCCGTCTGAGGACGTCAGTGGGGGAAACAGACAGGTGTGACGCTAAAAGAGACAGATAAATATGCTTGGGAGGACAGAGCAGTTTGCTGGCTCATTCAGGCGGGCAGACAGACACCTCCAGCCTCTCAGTGGGTATCTGGACTAATAAATCAATGCCTCCACCATGACACTGTGGCTGCCAGGATCTAAGGCCTGTGTGTGTGTGTGTATTGGCAAGGTGAAACTGCATGATAAAACAATACTGTGTTAATCTACACTGACATTATCAGCAGTGTTAATTGATATAAGCATGCATTTCTAAAAGTTTTTCACAAAGTTTTTTGCTCGCTTACTGCCTGATGCATTTTGCACACAAAAATGGAAGTTTGATAAAACAGTTTTGTGCGTGTCCCTTTAAATGCAAATGAGCTGCTGCTCCCGCCCCCTTTCCAGAAGAGGGCGGAGCTTTAACAGCTCAACAACAACAAAGCTGGAGAATCTCACGCAGCCAAAATGAGGATTGTCAGTAACGGTGTTCAGCCTTACATTGTTCAAACCGGAGTCGACACTGATGGAGAGACTCAGGAAGAAGTTACAACTTTTAGACGTTTCTGAATGGTTAGTGGATAAATTGATGTAGTTGCTGTGGAGTTGATTCAACTCATCCACTAGCATGTGCTGTCATGTTCATCTTTTGTGCAAATCCAGCACTGAAAACACCACGAGTAAGTTTACAGCCCTAATGTTCAGTAAATTTCATTTCATTTTTCATGTCACAGTGGGCGGTTAAGACTTTATGCCGATAGTCAACACTATGGTCTTTTTCTCTTTGTCTATTTCATCACATCTTGAATTTAAATGCAGCTCCAATGTTTGATCATGACACTATGAAAGTCAAGGCTAGCGTGACAGTAATGGCAATAAATATTACGAGCTGAGAGTCGTGCATATGTTAGTAAGTGCCATGTGTTCGGATGTAATGGGTTTTATCAAGGGGAAGCCAAAACAAGCTTGGCATCGTTCCACGTGACACCTTAGAAAGCCAAACGCTAATTTGGCACAAAACCATTGTGCATATCCAAGTTTTAGATTTTAATTCTTACCACAGCCAACATGCATGCATATACTGATACAATGTGTAAATATAATTCATGCATTTTAGCTGGAAGGCATGATATACACTGATTGACTGAAGCTTTTGGCTCACTGAAAGGTCACATGGCTAATTTCTGGTCACTTAATTGCATGTGCACATGGTGGAGATGTTGACAGACAGCCCTCAGCTATTACAAGAGAATGCATTATTAATACGATGTGTACTTCATGCATAAATAAAACAGTCTTTGTGGTTTGAAGTGTCAGAGAAGCTGCAGGCGCAACACAAATCCTACAATGTAAAGCTACAACACACACATGCACAGAGTGATTAGAGGAATTAAAGGACAGAGACACAGACTGAACAAAGCGAAGGTGATTTCAAGCCATACTGACCTCTTGGTTCTAATGCATTGTCTACTTTGTCATCGACAAAAACGCGGTCATGAACGCCTATGGTTTTCTCGCAGCCATCTACAAAAACAGAAGAAATGAAAAAGATACCGTAAGCCAATCATGTTAGTGATAATTCAGCAGCCCAACCCACCTGCCAATCAAAGGAAAGCCTGTGACATCACACACAGAAGCAGTCACCTGTCCATTAAAGTGTGAGGTACTGAAAGGCAAATGCCTCCGACAGAATCATACGTGTGTGTTTTGTAATCGATGACACTTACTTGGTGGTCTCACAAACACTTTCAGCTTGAGACACGACCTTCTCCCGGTTTCTGTGATCATGGATGCTGCAAAACACAAAGAAGAGATAAGCAGAGGTGAGTACACACACACAAACACCTGACAAGAGGAAGATATCTTCTTAGTCTCGCGCTACACACACACACACACCACCCTATGAACTGCGGCTTGCGGGTGTATTTTGTGGTCCGAAATAGGAAATTGCTCCTTTCCTGAGGAATCTGAAGGGCGTGGACACACACATACACACGGCGCCTGCGGGGTGAGGAACGCAACGTCACGCTGTCATTTGTGGTTTTCTGTCACTAGTAGTCTGCTGGTTTATCAGCCGGTTTGGGCCCCGAGAGTTTTGAGCACAAATACACCAGACTGAATTCAAAAGAGGAAAATCACAGCTGAAATTATAGAGTGACTTCATCTCCAGTTTATTTTTAGGCAAACTTGTGTTTTCTTGAATGCTACATTTGAAGGAAAGGAAAAATCACAAATAAGATCGTCCTCGACTTCTCAACTGTTTCTCCTAGACAGACACTGAATAAAATGGAGATCAGACTGAAGTATCTTATGGAGCCACTAAAGGGACATGCTGATGGAAAAAAATATATATTTCTTTTCCCCCGAGAAACTGTATGTTTGCTTTCAAAACTTTTGCGTTCCCCTGAGAAACTTTGCATTTGTTCGCAAACGTTTTGAGTTTGATTGCAAAGCTTTTGCGCACAAATCTTCGCTTTCATTTGCATATCTTTGCACTTGCTCGCAAAACTTTAGTTCCCATTCAGTCGGTCACTTCGACGTACGTCGGATGACCGACGAATAGGAATCTCGCTAGAGAGGCCAATCTACTTCGAGTGTAACTAAACGAGCCAATGCACATTGGCATGCAATCATATGCATCAGCTGCTCGCCTCGCAGCGCGGGTATATAATGAGCAGCAGGTGCGTTGCATCTTCAGCTTTTCGCTTCGGAGCCGAACTACACATGGTAGTATCTACGAGCGAGTGTGAAAGGAACGAGCCAGCTCTCTCTACTGCTCTCTCGTCTGGTGCAGGTGGAACAGCACAGCAGCGGGGCCGATTCTCTCCTTTTGTTTCTTGTTTATTTTCTTTTTTGCCCACTGAGCAAAGAAAGCTGTGTGTCAGCTGTGAAGGCCGTTCTTACGGCTGGTACGGTGCGCTTTTAAGAGCGCTGAAAAGCTGTTTTCACGGCTGGTAAGAGCGGCATCTCCAAGGAGAGTGCACACGACAGGCTGCACATTTCCCTGTCTGTGCTGCAGCGGCTTTCCCCTGCGTGCTTCGGCACTTGAAAGAGCAGTTCCTGAAAGAGCTTACACGAGTAGTTCGCGTCTTTTTAAAGATGTCGTTCTACTCGTGTGTTTCTGGATGCGGTCGTTACCTGGCGCCTCGGGATGGTCACCAGCGCTGTATCGCGTGCTTGGGCTTAAGGCACGCTGAGGCGGCGTTTGTGGACGAGTCATGCACCCATTGTGGGATGATGACCGTCGCGGAGTTGCGGTCGAGACTCCACTTCCTGCAAAGGGGTGGAGTCCCGGTCCCGGCGCCTCGTTCCAATCCTCCTCAGAGGGTTGCTTCGGGCGCTGGGACTGGTGACTTGAGGATCACGGTGAGCGCGCCTCCTTCGGGGAACCAACCCCCTAGGAACCCTCATCCCTCGTGCACTCCGCAGCCAGTAGAGCTGCCGGGGGAACGCGGTGGACCACCCCAGAGGTGTGTACCATCCGTATCCTTCGGAGCTCCCCATGACGACCAGATGTCGATCGCTGCATCGGAGGGTGAGCCTGATACTTTCGGGGATGACGATTCGGCGCAGCTGCCTCCTTCGGGGGTGACATCTGTGCCCGATTCAGACCCGGAAATGATGGCTATGCTTTCCCGGGCCGCCAACAGGGTCGGGCTCGTGTGGAATCCTCCACCGTGTCCCGAGCCCTCGCGGTTGGACGATTGGTTTCTCGGGGTGGCAAGGGCTGGTTCTCAGTCCCCCACCCCAGTGCCTTTCTTCCCGGAGGTGCATGAAGAACTCACTGGCACATGGACGGCACCTTTTACTGCCCGAAACCGTGTCGGTGGGTCCTCCTCCCTCACCACCCTTGATGGCGGAGCGGCGAAGGGTTATGCGCGCATACCCCCTGTGGAACGGGCCGTTGCTATGCAACTGTGCCCTAACTCCACCTGGCGGGGGGAGCCGTCTCTCCCTTCCCGGGCCTGTAAGCACTCGTCGGATCTTACCGGCAAGGCTTATCAGGCCTGTGGGGAAGCCGCTTCTGCCTTACACGCTATGGCGTTGTTGCAGGTCCATCAGGCCAAGGCACTGAAGGACCTACACGAGGGTGGTCATGATCCGCAAGTTCTACAAGAACTTCGTACCGCGACGGACCTCGCGCTTCGTGCGACGAAGGTTACGGCGCGGTCAGTGGGTCGTGCGATGTCCACCATGGTGGTCCAGGAACGCCATCTCTGGCTGTGTCTCGCGGACATGAGGGATACCGACAAGGTCAGGTTTCTTAATTCCCCCGTGTCCCAGACCGGCCTCTTCGGCGACGCGGTCGAGAACTTTGCCCAACAGTTCTCGGCTGTACAAAAGCAGTCTGAGGCCATTAGTCATATCCTGCCGAGGCGGTCAGCTGCTGCACCCCCACCGCCGGCGGCACCTCAGCCTGCCCGTCGCCGAGGGCGCCCCCCTGCGGCCGCCCCCGCTCCCACGCCGCAGCAGCAGCCTCCATCCAAGCGGCGTCGTGGAGCCGGTCGCGGGCGGGGTGCCCAGCCCGTCCCGCCACCCCCTAAAAAGAAGGGTGGCAAGGCCAAGTCCAAGCGGCCCTAGGACGGGCGACCCGGAGATGGATGGGACTGCTCTTCAGGAGGTGGTGACCGCACCGCTCCTTCCCCCGGAGGAGGGCCGGGTGGAGAATCTTTTGTTTCCCCTTTTTGTTCCGCCGCTGGCCCAACGACCAGCGGTACCCAAATTTTCAATAAAAGAGCAGTTTCCTCTATCTCCGGGTCCGAAGAGGGCTCGGAGAGCAGTGGGAGGGCTAGAACCTCACCACTCTCATCCACCTCTTCTGTCGCCAGCGGACAGCAGCGAGCAGCAGGTAGGCAAAACCTCGACTGCTCCCTCTGTCCACCCGTGGAAGCAGGTAAGTGTTGCACAGCACACTGTGACCCCGCTTCGGGCCGCCTCACACAGAGAGCCCCCCGGGCCGCGTCCCTGCGTTCCACCTCGCTGCCCCGCGGCGGGTACGCCGGTGGTCCCCTTGGTGCCGCTTGTGCGGTCTCTGAGAGCCTGGCTAGCGCTCCCCAGTCCGTCTCGCTGGCTCCTTCGGACCATCAGGCTCGGCTATGCGATTCAGTTCGCCCGGCGCCCCCCCAAGTTCAGGGGCATCCTCTTCACTACAGTGAAAGATGCCGATGCCCCTGTCTTGCGTGCGGAGATCGCAGTCCTACTGGCGAAGGATGCGATAGAGCCGGTCCCTCCAGCCGATTTGAGGTCAGGGTTCTACAGCCCCTACTTCATTGTACCCAAGAAAAGCGGCGGGTTACGACCGATCTTGGACCTGCGAGTTTTGAATCGGAGCCTCCACAAGCTACCGTTCAAAATGCTCACGCAGAAACGCATTTTCGAGTGCATCCGTCCCCGAGATTGGTTTGCAGCGATCGACCTGAAGGACGCGTACTTCCATGTTTCGATCCTTCCGCGACACAGGCCATTCCTGAGATTCGCGTTCGAAGGTCGAGCATACCAGTACAGAGTCCTACCCTTCGGGCTGGCCCTGTCTCCCCGCGTCTTCACGAAAGTCGTGGAGGGAGCCCTTGTTCCCATGAGAGAACGGGGTGTTCGCATTCTCAACTATCTAGACGACTGGCTTATTCTAGCACAGTCTCGGGATCAGTTGTGCGAACACAGGGACTTGGTGCTCAGTCACCTCAGCCAGTTGGGGCTTCAGGTCAACTGGGAAAAGAGCAAACTCGCCCCAGTGCAGAGGATCTCTTTTCTCGGTATGGAGTTGGATTCGGTCGAACAGATAGCACGCCTCACAGAGGAACGTGCTCAGTCGGTGTTGAACTGCCTGAATACGTTCAGCGGCAGGACAGCGGTCCCACTGAAGTTCTTTCAGAGGCTCCTGGGGCATATGGCGGCTGCAGCGGCTGTAACACCGCTCGGTCTGCTTCATATGAGACCGCTTCAGCACTGGCTTCACGGCCGAGTCCCGAGATGGGCGTGGCAACGCGGCACGTTCCGGGTGCCAGTCACTCAGGAGTGCCGCCTAACCTTCAGTCCGTGGTCGGACCCTTTGTTTCTTCGGGCAGGAGTGCCCCTAGAACAAGTGTCCCGGCATGCTGTGGTTTTCACAGATGCTTCTGCCACCGGCTGGGGTGCCACGTACAACGGGCATGCAGTGTCAGGGGTTTGGACGGGACCCCATCTGCATTGGCACATCAATTGCCTCGAGTTGCTGGCAGTACGCCTTGCTCTGAGCCGCCTCAAAGGCCTGCTTCGGGGCAAGCACGTACTGGTCCGTACGGACAACACTGCGACCGTTGCGTACATCAACCGTCAAGGTGGTCTACGCTCCCGTCGCATGTCGCAACTCGCCCGCCATCTCCTCCTCTGGAGTCGGAAGCATCTGAGGTCGCTTCGCGCCATTCATGTCCCCGGTGTGCTCAACTGTGTGGCCGACGAGCTATCACGAGCTGCGCTGCCAGGAGAGTGGCGACTCCACCCCCAGGTGGTTCAGCTGATCTGGAGAGAGTTCGGAGAGGCTCAGGTAGACCTGTTTGCCTCACCAGAAACCTCCCACTGCCAGTTGTTTTACTCTCTGACCGAGGGGACACTCGGGACAGATGCACTGGCTCACAGCTGGCCCCGGGGCCCGCGCAAATATGCGTTTCCCCCAGTGAGCCTACTTGCACAGACCCTGTGCAAAGTCAGGGAGGACGAGGAGCAGGTCTTGTTAGTTGCGCCTTACTGGCCCAACCGGACTTGGTTCCCAGAACTCTCACTCCTCGCGACAGCCCCTCCCTGGCCCATCCCTCTGAGGAAGGACCTCCTCTCTCAGAGACGGGGCACTCTTTGGCACCCGCGTCCAGACCTCTGGAAACTCCATGTCTGGTCCCTGGACGGGACGCGGAGGTTCTAGGTGACTTACCCCCTGAGGTACTTAACACCATCACTTCGGCACGTGCACTGTCTACGAGACGTGCTTACGCCTCGAAGTGGAACCTGTTCGTCGAGTGGTGTTCTTCTCGCCGGGAAGACCCCCGAAGATGCTCGATCGGTGTCGTGCTTTCCTTCTTGCAGCAAGGGTTGGAGCGTAGGCTGTCCCCCTCCACCCTCAAAGTCCATACTGCTGCCATATCCGCTTACCACGACCACATAGATGGCAAAACTGTTGGTCAGCACGACCTGGTCGTCAGGTTCCTTAGGGGGGCGAGACGGTTAAATCCTCCTCGTCCCCCCTCCATACCCTCTTGGGACCTCGCTCTGGTGCTAAGAGCACTTCAGATTGCTCCCTTTGAGCCTTTGCTGTCAGCAGACTTAAAGATTCTCTCTATGAAGACTTTGCTGCTGGTGGCATTGGCCTCCATCAAGAGGGTAGGGGACCTGCAGTCTTTTTCGGTCGACGAATCGTGCCTAGAGTTCGGGCCGGGTGACAGCCACGTGGTACTGAGACCCCGGCCTGGCTATGTGCCCAAGGTTCCTACCACTCCCTTCAGGGATCAGGTGGTGAGCCTGCAAGCGCTGCCCTCGGAGGAGGCAGACCCAGCCCTGGCTTTGCTCTGTCCAGTTCGCGCCTTGCGACTGTACATAGACAGAACTCGAAGCTTCAGGACCTCAGACCAGCTCTTTGTCTGTTACGGAGGCCAGCAGAAGGGAAAGGCTGTCTCCAAGCAGAGGATGGCCCACTGGATAGTGGATGCCATCGCCCTGGCTTATCAAGCTCAGGGCGTGCCCTGCCCGCTCAGGTTGCATGCTCACTCCACGAGAGGTGTAGCATCCTCCTGGGCGCTGGCTCGTGGCGCCTCGCTAACAGACATTTGTAGAGCTGCGGGCTGGGCGACACCTAACACGTTCGCTAGATACTATAGCCTTCGTGTCGAGCCGGTCTCCTCCCGTGTTCTCGCCTCAGGTCAGAGGCACGGAGAGGCCCCGGCTTAGTGTCGGCTTGCTGCGCTACATGCGCGTTCTATTCTCCAGAGAGTCCCTACAAGGCAGACCCTGTCGAGTCCTCCGACATCCCTTCGGCAGCCGACGTGGCGGAGCGTCGGTCGCCAGGCCTATACTCCGTTGAATCCTTGAGAACCGGATTTAGGCTGGGTTCCATATGTGTGACCCTACGGGGATCCCATATGCGGCTTCTCCACGGTTGCTCCTAATCGAAGCCCGTGTCTTTCCCTCTGGGAGAACCCACCAAGTTGGAGTCACCCCAGTTCTTCCATATGTTGTACAGCCTACAAGGTTAGTCCATATTCTTCCATATAACTCCTTCGGGGAAGCATATGGATTCCGCAGCGTTCCTTATCTGACGTAAGGTTACGCTCCCAGTGGTATCTAATAGTCTCACTGAGTGGGTTTTGGGAACAACAGTGATCGACCCTCTCTGTGTGAGCCCGGTCCCACCGTCCTTAGGCAAGGGGGTTCAGGTGGCTCACAACAGAGCACTGGAAGAGGGCACCTCCTGTGGCGCTTTGGTAGGGATTCCTATTCGTCGGTCATCCGACGTACGTCGAAGTGACCGACTGAATGGGAACGTCTCGGTTACAAAGGTAACCCTCGTTCCCTGAAGGAGGGAACGGAGACGTACGTCCCGTCGCCACAGGCGCTGTCCTGCTGATGCTGCCACCTGCGGGGTTCGGCTCCTCAGCGAAAACCTGAAGATGCAACGCACCTGCTGCTCATTATATACCCGCGCTGCGAGGCGAGCAGCTGATGCATATGATTGCATGCCAATGTGCATTGGCTCGTTTAGTTACACTCGAAGTAGATTGGCCTCTCTAGCGAGATTCCTATTCGTCGGTCATCCGACGTACGTCTCCGTTCCCTCCTTCAGGGAACGAGGGTTACCTTTGTAACCGAGACGTTTTCACTCAGAAAAGTATTGCGTTCCCCCAAGAAACTTTGCGTTTACTCACAACATGTTTGTGTTCTCTCGTAAAATTGTTGCATTCCCCCAAGAAACGTTGTGTTCAACTTTGCATTTGTGCACAAACCTTTTGAGCTCGCATGCAAAAGTTTTGGTCCCTGAGAATCTTCGCTTTCACTTGCAAATCTTTGCACTTTCTCACAAAACTTTTGATTTCACGCAGAAAAGTATTGCGTTCCTCCAAGAAACTTTGCATTTGCTCACAACATTTTTTGCATTCTCTCATAAAATTGTTGCATTCTGCTGAGAAACATTGTGTTCTTTTGCAAAATGTTTGATTTGGCTCGTAAAAACAGTGCGTTCTCGCAAAAGTATTGCATTCCCCCAATAAACTTAGCACTCGCTCACAAAACATTTGCATTCTATCACAACACTTTTTTGTTCCCCCAAGAAACTTTGTGTTCACTTTTTGCAAATATTTTGAGTTTGCTGCAAAAGTTTTGGTCCCCTGACAATCTTCGCTTTTTCTTGCAAATCTTTGCACTTGCTCACAAAACTTTTTTTTTTCGCTCAGAAAAATATTGCACTCCCCCAAGAAACTTTGCATTTGCTCAAAACATTTCTGCATTCTCTCATAATACTGTTTCTGCATTCCCATGACAAACTTTGCGATCTTTTGCAAAATATTTGCATTCTCTCACAAAAAATTTTGCAAAAGTATTGCATTCCCCCATAAACTTAGCATTCGCTCACAAAACACTTGCATTCTATCACAACACTTTTGCATTCATTCCCCCAAGAAACTTTGTGTTAAACTTTGCATGTTGTTTGCAATCCTTTTGAGTTTGCACACAAAAGTTTTGTTCCCCGAGAATCTTCGCTTTAGCTTGCAAATCTTTGCACTTGCTCACAAAACTTTTGTTTTTGCACAGAAAAGTATTGTGTTTGCTCATAACATTTTTGTGTTCTCTCATGCACTCCCCTGAGAAACTTTGCATTCTTTTGCAAAATGTTTGCATTTGCTTGCAAAAGCATTGTATTCCCCCAAGAAATGTTTGTGTTGGCTCACAAGATTTCCGCGTTCGTTCGCAAAAAATGTTCTTCCCCCAAGAAACATTGCATTTGCTCACAAAAACACTATACAATATAGTTTTTCCTCCCACCTCATATTATTTCCATTGCATTTTTTTTTTTTTTTACGATTTTGGGAATGCAACCATTTTGTGAGCATATGCAAAAGTGTGAATGTAAAAACAATGAAATATAATTTTTCCTCCCATCTAACTTTTTTTTACTGTCATCATGCTCTGTAGTATCCAGATGTTTCTCCTGAGAAAATTAATCTGAGACCTCAACATCTCAAATTGTGCCAAAATGTTAAAGATCTCAATATGAACTCAAACATTTCAAATTCTCCCAAGACCAAAAGATCTGAGCTATCAGTCAACTTAATGAGTCTGTCAACATTGTCAACATTTGACTCATTAATGACAATTTTTTATCTCTTCATTATAATTTCAGGAGAAACAGCAACAAATCAGACCTCGATGAAATATAATTTTTCCTCCCATCTCATATTTTTTTCCAGCTCATAACCGAGCAGTTTCCTGAGCCATGAAAGAGAAAACTCTGAGGAATCGTGTGTTCATCTAGGGTTATTCTATGAGGTTTATTAAGATGGACAGCACAGTGCAAGTTCAACGTTTGGACTAATTAAGGCTAATTACTCTCAAAATGAGATTTTATTCTGTGATCTTTGGTGGAAATGTGGTGTGGCGTACATCCCTGGATGTGCAGAGTTTCCTACATTATAGACCACAGCAGATTGCATTAAAGTCAAAGATCGCAAGCTGTTTACCTACATAATGTGCTGCATTTCTGAGGAAACAGAAAAGGAAAAGAAATGAAGAGCAGGACTTTATGATTTTATCTATGGGGAATGATTTCATAAACAGGCACAATAAGACTATTATGAAATAAATCAGGTCAGTTTTGATTACCATGTATGAAAATCATTCACTTAACCCAAATGATAAACTCTTAAAACGTGATTATTATTTCTCAAGCTTCAGTTGCAAAATATTACACTAATGACTCTGAATCTTTCATTGAGCATCGATTATCAAACCGTCACACACAGATGTCTCTGTAAAACTCTCTGTGTGTGTGTAATGCACATTTCTGAAACGCAACGCTCATTTCTGATCAGTATTCGGTGCGGTTGAGTTTATTAATGGAATAAAACAAACACCTGAAGAATGTCATGAATCCAAATGACACGAGAAGAGCCAAACAAACCCGTTAACAGACAAACAGAGAAATAAATGACTGTATTCCTCTGTGCTCACTAAACTGGATTGCAGAAAGTACCTTTTTTTAGACTTTTACTGTGTAACATGTTTCTTGAGCATCAGAATGATTTCTGAAGGATCATGTGACACTGAAGACTGGAGTAATGATGCTGAAAATTCAGCTTTGATCACTGGATATATATTACACTTTACTATATATTCACATAGAAAACAGCTGTGTTACATTTTAAAAATATTTCACATTTTTTACAGTATTTTTGATCAAATAAACGCAGCCTTGGTGAGCAGAAGAGACTTCTTTCAAAAACATCAAACCTGCTACCTTGGTGTTTCTTGCACGATACTGTACCATTTGAGCGATGCACATGTTTTAGACACAGAAACAAGTTTTCCAGTATAATCTGGATTGTGCAGTGATCCACAAGCGGCACATTTCCAGGAACTCTGCTTCCTTC
The DNA here is from genome assembly GCA_036281575.1 of Ancherythroculter nigrocauda. Lineage (NCBI taxonomy): Eukaryota > Metazoa > Chordata > Actinopteri > Cypriniformes > Xenocyprididae > Ancherythroculter > Ancherythroculter nigrocauda. Next base: position 1,451,122 of record VTFQ01000021.1, on the reverse strand, counting down.
GCTCCGCCTGCATGTGGCTTAACAATCAAACAAATTTTCCGATTGGAAATCTGGCAAGCGCACGCTCCTGTCAGAGTTGGCCCACCCTTTGGGCAAGTATGCTAATCAGCATTTATTTCATTTGACAAAGACAACGTACGAATGCAGAGCTATTAAATATGCAGCGCTCTCTTTTGAGCGCCGTAGCCGGCGGCGGAGCTTTCTCAATTTGTCCTCATCCATAAAGAGCCTCGACTAATAGCATCAGCAGAGATGAAGAGCATTTCTCACAGCCCTCATCTGCCTCGCTGCTTTAGTGCTTCTGTCTCTCTCATCGTGTACATGCAAATGAAAGAGAAAGTGTGCGTGCATGTGAGAGAGAGAGAAATATATCTAAGGTTTACAGGTATATACACCGATCAGGCATAACATTATGACCGCTGACAGGTGAATAACACTGATTATCTCTTCATCACGGCACCTGCTAGTGGGTATATTAGGCAGCAAGTTGATGTGTTTGAAGCAGGAAAAATGGGCAAGCGTAAGGATTTGAGTGAGTTTGACAAGAGCCAAATTGTGATGGCTAGACTGGGTCAGAGCATCTCCAAAACTGCAGCTCTTGTGGGATGTTCCCGGTCTGCAGTGGTCAGTATCTATCAAAAGCAGTCCAAGGATGAACAGTGATGAATTGTAGACAGGGTCATGGGCGCCCATGCTGAAAAGAGCCAACAGTGGGTATGTACAGTGTATATATATATATATATGTTTGTGTGTGTGCGTGTGTGAGAGACAGTCTTTGGCAGCATCTCTCAGTAAGTGTAACATGCTGTCTGGCAGGCTGGCAGGTCCGGGCCGTTCGCCACCGAATGTTACAGTCACACACAGGAAGAGGAAAACAGCAGGAAGTCGGGAAGTGTTGCGACCCAGAGGACACTGAAGAGGATCAGACAAAACAAAACAAAGAGAAGGAAAAGGTTCCGTTTATCAAAGGCGTGATAATGGTTAACGTGCTCCTTCACACTGCAGGAGAACAGATGAAACGGCAGGAGTTTTCAGGAACGCGAGACGCGTGTCCGCAGCTCATGCACAGAAACTCAATTCATTAACTGATCTACATCACTGCGCTCATGCAAACGTTGCCATGACAACCAGGGTCATGCAAAAAACAGAATTGAGGAATGGGCTTCCTTTGTGTGAGTCTAAATTGAATTGAAAGGATGTTGAATTATATTTTAATTTAAAATATATACGCAAAATACAGTAAAAAATGTGAACTATTATTGAAATCTAAAATAGCTGTTTTCTATGTGAATATATAATAAAATGTAATTTATATCCTGTGATCAAAGCTGAATTTTCAGCATCATTACTCCAGCCTTCAGTGTCACATGATCCTTCAGAAGTTTGTGGAAAACCTTGATACATTTTATTTTTCAGAATTCTTTGATGAATAGAAAGTTCTAAAGAACAGGAATTACTTGAAATAGAATCTTTTGTAACATTATAAATGTCTTTACTGTCACTTTTGATCAATTTTATGCGTCCTTGCTGAATAAAGGTTCATTTATTTAAATATAATCTATTTTAATATAATATACTTTAATATAAAATATACAAATATTATCAATTTTATATCTGTATATAATTTTTCATAATAATATATTTACTTAATTTATAAAAATTTTAACTGATGCAACAGTTTCAGCTGAATTTATGTTTATGTTGAGTTTTGCTCCATTTAATTGAACTTCCTTATATTCAAATTTGAATTTCAATTCTGCATCCTGTTTACAGGAATGTAAAAGTCGTTCCCAATTTTAATTCTGAACGGCACCCGAGCCTGACGCCGTCCGCATCACTTACAGCATCCATCAAAACAGCAGCAGTCAATATACAGTCTCAGGGAAGGTAAACCGTGATTTAATAAGCATACGTGAGATCATAAACCCCCGCGCTGTTCCCGAGACTCCAAACGACATCCAGATTTTCCAATTCCACTCGCGTCAGACAAAAAATGTGATTCATTCTCCTCTCATCCACTGACTCTATCATGTAATATTGGATTTGGAGACCTTGAGAGATTAAAATCCATCCTTAAATTCACAATATTAGAAAAAGATGCTGTCTCAAGTGTTTCGTTGTGGGGGGTCAGCTGACCCGTGCCCTGACCTTTGACCTGAGAGAGACACACTCACACAGCTCATACTGTATTCAGCTCAATGGACTGCAGATGTGAACAACATTAAATAGCTTCCTGTATTTTCACTGTCCCTTTCAAGAAATAGGAGAAACAGTGTTTAAATAATAATAATAATAATAATTTCTGTCTTGTTTTCCAGCACAAATATTTAAACATTCTTAAATCAAGATACATTTACTGGAGAAGAGAAATGACTGAAGATATTACTGAGAAATGTATCAAAATGAAGTGAGTTTGTGTTTAAAACGAAAACAAATATCTGCCAATGGAGTCAGAAAACTAAACTTATTTCAAAAGGAAAACAAGATTATTTTTCTGACTCCATTTGCAGATATTTATGGAAGCTTGTTTTTGCCACTGAATAAAAAATTAAAAAGGTAATTGCGACTTTTCATCACAAACTTACAATTGCAAGGAAAAAGTCAGAATTGAGATATAAAGTCAGAATTGAGATATAAAGTCAGAATTGAGTGATATAAAGTCAGAATTGTGAGATATAAAGTCAGAATTGAGATATAAAGTCAGAATTGAGATATAAAGTCAGAATTGCGAGTTATAAAGTCAGAATTGTGAGATATAAAGTCAGAATTGAGATATAAAGTCAGAATTGAGTGATATAAAGTCAGAATTGAGATATAAAGTCAGAATTGAGTGATATAAAGTCAGAATTGAGATATAAAGTCAGAATTGAGATATAAAGTCAGAATTGAGATATAAAGTCAGAATTGAGTTATAAAGTCAGAATTGAGTGATATAAAGTCAGAATTGAGATATAAAGTCAGAATTGAGATATAAAGTCAGAATTGAGATATAAAGTCAGAATTGAGTTATAAAGTCAGAATTGCGAGTTATAAAGTCAGAATTGTGAGATATAAAGTCAGAATTGAGATATAAAGTCAGAATTGAGTGATATAAAGTCAGAATTGAGATATAAAGTCAGAATTGAGTGATATAAAGTCAGAATTGAGATATAAAGTCAGAATTGAGTGATATAAAGTCAGAATTGAGAGATATAAAGTCAGAATTGAGATATAAAGTCAGAATTGAGTGATATAAAGTCAGAATTGAGAGATATAAAGTCAGAATTGTGAGATATAAAGTCAGAATTGCGAGATATAAAGTCAGAATTGAGATATAAAGTCAGAATTGAGATATAAAGTCAGAATTGAGTTATAAAGTCAGAATTGCGAGTTATAAAGTCAGAATTGTGAGATATAAAGTCAGAATTGAGATATAAAGTCAGAATTGAGTGATATAAAGTCAGAATTGAGATATAAAGTCAGAATTGAGAGATATAAAGTCAGAATTGAGTGATATAAAGTCAGAATTGAGATATAAAGTCAGAATTGTGAGATATAAAGTCAGAATTGAGTGATATAAAGTCAGAATTGAGAGATATAAAGTCAGAATTGAGATATAATGTCAGAATTGAGTGATATAAAGTCAGAATTTAGAGATATAAAGTCAGAATTGAGATATAAAGTCAGAATTGAGTTATAAAGTCAGAATTGTGAGTTATAAAGTCAGAATTGAGATATAAAGTCAGAATTACGAGATATAAAGTCAGAATTGAGATATAAAGTCAGAATTACGAGATATAAAGTCAGAATTGTGAGATATAAAGTCAGAATTGAGTTATAAAGTCAGAATTGAGAAATAAAGTCAGAATTGAGATATAAAGTCAGAATTGAGTAATATAAAGTCAGAATTATGAGATATAAAGTCAGAATTGAGATATAAAGTCAGAATTATGAGATATAAAGTCAGAATTGTGCAAGAAAAAGTTTTATTTTTTATTTAGTGGTGAAAACAAGCTTCTATAGATATTTGTTCCTGTTTTAAGCATAAATTAGCTATAATATGTAATGCTGCATGTAATTTTGATTCTCAATAAAATGTATCTTGATTTAAGAATGTTTGAACTGGAAAATAAAACAAAAATACTGAGTAAGAAAATAATTTTTGCAGTGTCAGAGATAAGAAATCCTTCCCATACTGTTTGCACAACAAGAGAGCTGACAAACAAAAGCATGATGAATTACATCCTCGGTTTGATTTCACCTCGTGTCTCGATTAACCTGCTGAAGTGGATAACAGCATAAAACACAAGAGCTCCAGCTAACCTCCCTGACCCCGGAGAAAGAACACAACGACAGGGTCTCCTTCATCTCACAAGCTGCAATTTGTCATTTTAACCCTCGTTGCACAACCACATCTCCAACAAGCTCTAATGCTGGCAGAAATTTGGCATGTGATTACAGTACAAACCTCTGACGAGTGAAAATCACAGGCACATTTGTAAAGCAACACACTGCGCATGAACGCTGGCCCACTTCTGTCACAGCGAGCTGTTTTATGTATGTGGAAATACATAATAGAAGCGTTTGATGTTATCTTTGTTTGCCGACTGTATTACACACACGCTGACATTACTGACAGGCTGCTTCTATTACCATCCACATTAAATCTGACATCCACAAACCAGCACTGCTTTTAATCATACACTGGTGTAGAAACAATTTGCACTCAGAAAGTGCTAGTATTTAATTACAAAGTAACTGTAAGGGTTATGTTTAGTTTCATTGTGTTTTAGTTTGGTTTTCCCTGTCCCTGTTTGCCTGAGTTCTCATTCATTATTGGTTGTCATGGTTACTAATTGATTTGCACACCTGTTTCTTGTTCGGTTTGTTGTATTTACATCTTGTTTAATGAAAAATGTATCAAAATGAAGTGAGTTTGTGTTTAAAACATGTGTTTGTGTTTCATTTCTCAGTAATATCTTCAGTAATTTTGCTTCTCAAGTAAATGTATCTTGGTTTAAGAATATTTAGATATTTGTAGTGGAAAACAAGACAACAAAACTGTGTTTTTGCAGTGTATGCCCACTTCACAAGACTATAAATCAGGTAAGAGCACCACTAAAAATCCTGCAGACCCTCTTTCAACTGATGCGATTAGAGACGTGACGTCTGGTGTGATAATGTCAGTCAATATTTCAGAGAAATGGTCGTAATCAGAGAGAGCCGATAACATTTCTACTGAGCAGTTATCAGCAGCACCTTTACAACTCTTCAAACACTGATTCAGAGAAATGTCAGCGTCTCCAGAGACTGATAACCACCATCTGAATGCTTCAGTAATGACACCAAACCATAATGATCTTCTGTTTTCTGAAGAGCGCGTGTGAATATTCTCTCAACAACAGTCCATGAAAACAGACATTTAAGAATCGCTAAAATAGTGAGCTGACTTGACTTGGGATTGCCTTCTGCCTAACTAGAGTTATGCTGTATGTGCCAAACCCAACCGTTGGGTTAAAAAATGCATTTAAAAATTTAACCCAATGGTTGGGTTTGTCCATTTTTGACCCAAACTTGGGTTGAAACAACCCAGCATTTTTTAGAGTGTAAATAAATAAATAAAATAAAAAATAAAAATAATTGAATAAATAAATAAAACGTAATCAATCAAATCAAACATTGGCAACATATATTATAATATTATTTATAATTATATTATATAATATTACAATTATAAATAATATTATAATAACATTTCTATGTTGCTTGCAAAATGCTTAAAAATGCTTAAAACAAAACAAAACAAAGAATAAAAAAAAAATAATTAAAAATTAAATAAAAAAAAACTAATGGAAAATGTAATATTTCGATATAATTTTTGAATGGCTGTCAAAATAAAATAAATTTTGAATGGCTGTTAATGGTATCGCAGCCAGAAAAAAATAAAAATAAATAAATAAAATAAAATAAAATAAAATAAAATAAAAATGTATGTTATTTGTGATATAAATAAAAATATATATATATTTCGATGTTGACTGCTACTTATAATTTTTAAATGGCTGTCATTTGAGAAAGATGTTTTTTTTTGCAGCCAGAATAAAATAAAGTAAAATAAAATAAAATAAAAAATGAAGTAAAGAAAAGTAAAGTAAAGTAAAGTAAAGTAAAGTAAAGTAAAGGTAAGTAAAATAAATAAATAAATAAAATAAAATAAAATAAAATTAAATAAAATTAAATAAAATTAAATTAAATAAAATTAAATTAAATTAAATTAAATTAAATTAAATTAAATTAAATTAAATTAAATTAAATAATAAAATAAAATAAATTTTTGAATGGCTGTCAATGGAGAAAGATGCTTTAAATAATAAAATAAAATAAAATAAAATAAAATAAAACAAAACAAAACAAAACAAAACAAAATAAAATAAAATAAAATAAAATAAAATAAAATAAAATAAAATAATAAAATAAAATAAAAATTTGTTGTTTGCAAGATATAATTTTTGGATGGAGATAGATGCTTTAAATAATAAAATACAATAAAATAACAATAAAATAAAATAAAATAATAAAATAAAATAAAATAAAATAAAATAAAATAAAATAAAATAAAATAAAATAAAATAAAATAAAATAAAATAAAATAAAATAAAAAATATTTTTATTATTTAATAATAATAAACATTTTTGAATGGCCTTCAGTGGAGAACGATGCTTTTCGCAGCCAGATTACGGCATCTACCCGCAGGTTTTGAAACAGAACTTTATTCTCTGACCTTAAAGCTCAAGGTCAAGTCAAGACGGTGATGTGACCAATAAAACATGAATGTGAGCACAATCAATCTGCTGAATAATATAATTATTAAATGCACAATGATGTGGACGTCAGCATGATATGAAACACTATTACAATGATATTGGACAGTTTTCATTATAGTCGAAATGAAAGCTTGATGGATGAACTGCAAAGGAGGTTTTAATTGAACATTTGCTTAAATATTCCTGCCAGAGAAAGCTGACATCTTTAACTGTCTGTAATTGTGAATTCACCCTTCTTACCACAGAATATAATAGCGTCTGCGATACGGCATGAAGTCTTTGTGAAATATGGCAACTGAAAGTGGGACGCTTCACACTTCAACTCCAGCTCTGACTTTCTGTTTGGAATTATGCTCAGCATGATTGTCATGATGTATATTAATTACGATGTTCGCCAGAGAGACAAAAGCTGCCAAGATGTAAAGAGACAGACGGATCCGTGGAGTGAGACGCACAATCATTCAGAGAGGGCAAACGTATTTCACAGATGTTCGCTCTGGACCGAGAGGGAGGATGATGGGACTCGTGAGGAGAACGATACGCTGGATGATTTTCACGTCCTCAGCAGCACAGGCCAGTCAAGCACATAATAACGGCTCTCCATGTAACGAGGCCTCGGGACACGACGATGATATGAAGGTCCTGCAGGAGCGTTATGAGCGAAAACTAATGAGGTTTGCCTGCATTTTCATCTCACCTTGTAGACAGGTGTCCTTCAGCGAAACGCATCGCATTCTCTTTTCCAAGAATATTGATTCATATTGATTTCTCTCCTCGCTCGATTTCATATGCTGTCCTTGAAAATGAATCTCAGCAAGAGAAAATATTGCATTTTCTTATAGCTGCTTTCATTCAGTTGAGAATAATGTACAAACGGCTTTGTCACTGACATGCAGTGAGGGAAATAAACTTATATTAGGCCTGAACAGGCCTGAATGGGTTAAACACATAAAACTCGATCGGAAATGTGAGAAGTTGAAAACACACCTGGGTTAACAGGTATTTTGTGTGCTTGAACAAACCAAAACAGAGAGCAAACATCATCCTCGAACCCTCATGACAAACTATTAAACTGTCATTTTAAAGGCAGCAGCCGAATTATAATATTTTTGGTGCATTGCATGCACATTTATGCATTTGACAGATGCTTTTATCCGAAGAGATTTACAATGCACTGATGCCGTGCATCTTTAGGCGTTTATGCATGTGCATTTTGCTGGGAATCGAACCCGTGATCTTAATGTTGCTAGCGCCATGCTTTTGATGTTCGAGATCTTTTCTATGGGGTTAGATTCCCGCCTAAAGTATTGCGGTCACGGATCAAAAAAAGAACAGAAGCGTGAATAGAAAAATTAAAAGCGCATTTAAAAAGATAACAAGCATTATTATGTTTAAATGTGTTTAAAGTTTTGACTCATGCTTGTTAATTTTTTTAATGCGCTTTTAATTTTTCAATTCACGCTTATTATATTTTTTTATCCGTTATCACTTTTTTTTGCCATTCTGATCATGCAATATATTTTTACATGTGTTTTTAAATTTTTGATCCATGCTTATTATTTTTTGATCCATACCGCAATACTTTAGGCGGGAATCTAACCCCATTCTTTTCCCCCAGACCTGTTACTTTCTGCGTTTCCATGACGTAGGATTGTTCCCGCTGGGTTTTCGTCCTCCGCATATAAACTTAATAAAGCCTGAAACTCGCCGTCAGTCCATCGATAGTATTTTTTAAACTCCATTGTTGATTAGAATAGCAAACAGCACTTACTCCATTTTAAAAATGGTGGTTGAAATAAAATGCTGCGTGGAGTCAACCAATCAAAATGCTGCGTGAGCTCAACCAATCAGCATGTTCAGCGCCCAAGTCCCTCCCCTAAATGTTACTGAACTTTGAAAAAGTACTACCTCGTGAGCAGGGACTTTCTGAGGGGGAAATTTTTACCCGGAATTTCTCATAGACCATGGTTCCTGTGGTCGAAACACACTGAATACCACCCCAAATTCCCTAGTTCCTGGGGAAAGTTCCTGCGGTAGAAACATGGCTATAAAATCCAATTATTGTCAATTTAACCTGGACCAAGACAATCATACAATGTGTTGGTAACAAATGTATTGCTCTAGAATGGTTTAGGTCATATCTATTCTATATTTTTCTGTCTGTCCCCATCCTTGTGGAGTCCCTCAGGGGTCTATTCTGGGTCCGATGTTTTTTTCCTTGTACATGCTCCCATTAGGATCACTTCTAAGAAAGCATGGCATTTTGCTTCATTGTTATGCACTCAACTTTATTTGCCACTGAAACGAAAAGATACCAACTCTTTAAAATGATTGCCTCAAGGATATTAAAGCTTGGATGGCCATGATTTTTTTTACATTTTAAAGAGAGTAAAACTGAAATTGTGATATTTGGCCCAAATAGCACCCATATGGCCCCAAACACAGAATTGGGTTCCTTACTTCCCTATGTTAAATCCTCCATTAAAAATCTGGGAGAAACTTGAATTTGAGAAACAGATCACTTCTGTGATTAAAGCCAGTTTTTATCAGTTAAGTCAAACCTTTTGAAAGGGTTATACACATCTTCATCTTCATCAAGACTCAAAATATCAATAAAAACAATCACAGGTTACCAGTATTTCTGACAACTCAAAAAATTGATTCAGGTCAAAATGACCCGCAACATACGCAATACATTCAGACAAAGCCAAATCTCCAAGCTGTTGTTCTCTGTATTTAAAGATGCGAACATAATTTCATGACAGCATGTTTCATTTGAAACCAGCCTATCGTTTTCAATCTGAATCCCGAATCGTACGCTGTGATGTCATACTCACATATGTAGTAGTACTCTCGTCCCGGTCGAAACTCGAATCCCAGCGAGAAGGGCGTGAAGAGCTGGAACTTCTCGGAGAACTTGAGCGGGCCGTTGGGCGAGTGCGGCCGGTTGCACTCCCACCGCTTGAAGCCCTTGGCGGTGTGGTCACACGTGCTGTAGCCGTCGTAGTTGACCATGTAGAGGACGTAGCGCTCCGCTCTCTCCTCAGGCACCGAGTCCTCGTAGTGCGGACAGTACACGTCCAGGTAATCGTTTATACAGACGTCGATGTGATAGTCTCCACGTTGAAACCTGCAGGACGCAAAGAGAGCCACATGGATTAGAGCCTTACAAACGTGTGATAGATTACACATGCAAATATTCGCTTTATCTTTTACAGCGATGGGCGTTAGGAACATGGGAATGAAACATGGAGATTTGCATTGAAATAATTGCAATAAAGATGAGATTGTGCTCATAAATCACTTGATATTAGATGCATTTTACTGAGACGAGCCCAGATTTGCTTCCAATCTCTTCTCTGACATCAATGCCAAGTGTTTTGAAACAACTCCAATGTGCAACACAAGAAATGATCTCATTAATCACAAGAGAGACTAACATGTCCAAATGCATGCCTGATGTGTTTATGGATGACAAGCAAATCTGGCATCATCTCACCGTTGAAATGCATAACATGTGCCCATATTTGGTTCTCAAACATCGCAAAGTATGTAAAAATGAACAACGGTGAGCGTTAAAGATAATGACCTCTGACTGACTCTAAACGAATGTTTGTCAAAGTGACACTATTTCTATCTTTGGGTCGGTGACCCTTGAGGATGAGCATCACCTGTAAATACTCTCGACTTTATATTCTAAACTTTGAAGGAATGACTAAACAACCTCGTTCGTGCTGCTAAACAGCCATTTTTCAGCCAGGTCAAAGTTTTAATTGGGAATCAGTTAGAGAAATGGCCCTGTGGAAACTTTTAATTGAAATTCTCCATCCTTGAATTTTTCCTCCTGAAGCAATTCTATCTTTCCCTCAAATCAGAAATAAAAGCGTTGGGTGAATGTTCTCTAAAGCCTCTCGTCGACGGTTTGGTGCTATGATAAATCACCGGGTCAAACAGGCCGAGACTGAAAAACGAAACAGTGGCACGGCCGGTCTGATCTCAGGTCAAGGCCAAATATATTCAACAACAAAACTGATTTTCCCCATCCACACAGAAAACACTCCTCATTCGATTTGCATTACGGTCTGCGTCCGTGCATTTCATCAACTCAATTAACAAAGTTAATAATCCTCTTCTCAATTAAGGCACGCTTCATTAGCGTCGCCTCTCTCACCTGCTAATGTTGGAGATGTTCTGGAGGTGTAAACAGCGAGGACAGACTCGTACCTCCTCACAATTAACACATGCAGCAGTTTATCAACACCACAGACCAAACAATGAGTCTCTCACATCTGACCGCTCAGCTACTGTGAGCAAGGGAATTATTTTTATTTTGCTCTATAATAAATACATTTTATATGACAGGAAATTAATAGCAACGGCTGAAAAGTGATTAATGTATAATTGCTTTTATGCATTTAAAGGATCATTAAACTTAAGTGTATGCAAGCCATGATGTTTTCATATGCACCATGTATATTATATATGTGTCTTATATATATATATATATATATATGCAAATTGTATAATATCCAAGGTACACATTTCTAGTAACTGTGCAGTTAATTCTCATATTGTATTTTCAGAAAGTTTTGGAATATTTTTCCTATTTTCAAATTTGTCACTACCGAAACACAATAAAAAATAATTTAATAAGAAGGCTTACATTGACCTATTGAGATTTTGTTTACATCTTCCTTGTAAATATATATATTTTTTGCTATTTTTTTAAAAAAAAGTTTTCACAGGTAAATCAATAACAATTTGCTTTTTAACAAGTGTAATTTATGAAATTTGTTTTATTTTGAATCCAATCTTTCTTTGTAAAAGTCATAAAGTTTATCAAACAGATTTCAAAGTGAAGGATTCATTAGTTTGAATAAACATTGAACCAAACACTATAATAACATCTGAGTTGATCATTCAATATACGTTATATTTTGACAAAACATCCCATGTTTCGGTCGTGATGCACATTTTCAGTAGTGACAGTAATGTGTTGGTAGTGACACATCACATTACACAATTTAACTCGCATACTAAAACATACTAAAATACTAATGATTTGCATAACTGTACTAAAATTGTGTTTATTTCCACCAACTAAACAATGATGTGTTCCCTTTTGTCACTACCAAAACAATGATGTCTCTACCGAAACAGTCACGACCAAAACATGTTTCGGTAATGACAATTTTTTATACTTTTGAGCCTAGCTCAAAGATGCACATGGTTAGCTAGCACAGTTATGAACAGATGCACACACACAAAAACTAAATTTTATCGAATTACCCCCCAAAAACAATAATGTCGTTATGGTAGTGACTGTTTCGGTAGTGACAATTTTAGATACTTTGGAGCTGCTCAAAGATGCTGATCAGCACATGGTTATCTAGCACAGTTCTGAACAGTTGTACACACATAAAAACTACATTTTGTGGAATAACACCCAAAAAAATTGCTTAATTGCAGAAAAAGGTGTTTGGTAGTGACGTTCCTTAAGTTCCACACAGATTTTCAGACTTTTGAACACATTTAACTCAAAATGATGGACCTATCTACTGTGAAAGAGAGGCTGTGAGAGGAACACAGGAATATTTCCAGATCAGAAATGTAGAAGTGTGTTAAAATCGCATAACATGAAGTTTCATGATTTACAAAGAAAATATTTCTTGCTCCATAGACTTCCATTGTAAGTGCATTACTGTTAATGTGATTCATGCTTGTTGATTTATTATTATTAATGTGATTCATGCTTGTTGATTTATTATTATTAATGTGATTCATGCTTGTTGATTTATTATTATTAATGTGATTCATGCTTGTTGATTTATTATTATTAATGTGATTCATGCTTGTTGATTTATCATTATTAATGTGATTCATGCTTGTTGATTTATTATTATTAATGTGATTCATGCTTGTTGATTTATTTTTATTAATGTGATTCATGCTTGTTGATTTATTATTATTAATGTGATTCAAGCTTGTTGATTTATTATTATTAATGTGATTCATGCTTGTTGATTTATTATTATTAATGTGATTCATGCTTGTTGATTTATTATTATTAATGTGATTCATGCTTGTTGATTTATTATTATTAATGTGATTCATGCTTGTTGATTTATTATTATTAATGTGATTCATGCTTGTTGATTTGTTTTTATTAATGTGATTCATGCTTGTTGATTTATTATTATTAATGTGATTCATGCTTGTTGATTTATTTATATTTATTTATTTTTTTGCTGTTGCTGAAATGCATTACTGTAAATGCCATTTTTAATATTGCAGTACTGAATGAATGTAATACACAATATTATGTTTTTGCATGCAACAGAGATGTATTATATGTAGGGAGGCTTGAAAATATCTACCCTTATCCATAAAATATCATTTCATAGACACACACTTCAGAATGAATTGAAGGAGCTTGTGGTCTTTTGAACATTTCTTCAATACACCCAAATTAATATCACAAGCATTTTCTCTCCTCTTGAGCTCCGTGTGAAGAACGGCGGGTCTAATAAGAACTCTTTCTGAAGATATTACGCCAAAAACTGCAGAAATGAAAAAAGATGTTGCAATATTTCTTTTGAATCCCCAGGATTCTGAGCATTATTCACATTAGGAATGTCCCTGTAAGGTCTGGTGAGGTTTTAATCTGTTTTTATTTGTTATCGATATCACATTGTCTGCACATGCATTCTCTGATTTCCAGGAACCTCTTGGCAATTGTGGGACTTTGCACAATCTATTTTAAATTCAATTCTATTGCTGTCGTTCAGAAGAAATACAGTCAAACACAAACATCACATATCTAATTTTGCTAAAAAATAATTTCAACAAGCATGAATTACGTTTACAGCAATGCACTTTATGGGGTAAGAAACTCAGGAAGATTTAAAGCAGAAATGTGCAGTATTTTTGTTAAAGCATTAATAATTCAATCTAAAAAGAGCTGTAAAGTCTCTAAACTGACTATGTTTATAGTCTCATGTCTCTGTATTTGAACATTTATTCTGGTGAAATGTCCAACCCCAACAACTTCCACTTACTGTAAATGCAATTTCTGTTTGTTTTTACAAAGTGGAAATGCTTTTCTGTTGTAATAGCCCGGATGTCACAGATGCTGTAACTTGTATTGATCCCAGAACAATTCTTTAATACATTTGTCTGGGGTTTTTCCCTCTAAACAGCACAGTGAAGTTTCACAGACGGCGCTCGACCTCCTCGACCTCTATCTGCTGAAAAACAGCAGCTGAAAAACACTGCAGGAAAAGTCCTTGATGCTCCGGTAATACGAAAGGGAGTAATTAAAAACTGGGAATGGATGGCAGGCTAATTGTCAAATTATGATAATTACACGTCTTTGTTATGCTACAGCTGTTTGGGAGAGAAGTTGAGGTGGAAGCGCAGCTCTGGCTGGACCGCGCTCTGTAATCAGAGAGGTGGATCGCCCAACTTTAGAACATTTATTACTAGCTGATTATAAACCCCAGCAGCAACTCCAGCCATTTCAACTCTCTTTCTTTGACGCCGAGTTCTGTTTAGGAGAGACGTGGCCTTCCAAACGGCCTCGATTGGTCTATTTCCATGACAATTACACAGCTCAGTGAAATCGGCCCACACACTCGATGAAGACCCGTCTGACGCAGAATGATTACGCTGGTCTGGACGCCCGACTCACGGAGAGAATAGTGATTCTTTGTGATAAGAGCTGCAGGTGTGATTGACCACCGCGCTTAACGGCTTTCTGAGAGAACACACACACACACACACACACACTCTGAACACATGTCCAGTGTTTTTTTGCATACTGTACGTTCAGTAAGTCTACTGTATCTACTGTACACATTAAAAAGATTTATTCTCAATTAACAATCCATAACTCACAGAAGCTTATGGATGAATCTGAGGTAAACATATATCTGCCTGAACTATATTTATTATTTTTATTTAATGTTAGTGATGCAATATGATATACATAAACATTTTAAATATAAGCAACATATATTTTGGGAATAATAATAAAAATAGTAAAAATAAGAATTATCATTTATATATATCAGTGCTTCCCACAGGTTTGAAATATACTTGCGGTGGTTGCCGGGTAAAAATCCTCCTATTACCCACGGCACAAAAATGGTCTACTACATGTGACAAACAAATAAAGTGTGATTTTTTTAACAGTATTTTTATTTATTGAAATTAATTTTAATTACATAGCATACTATTACATTTAATTACATACTAATATTATGCATTGTAAATTATGCAAAATTACAGCATTTAAATGGTTCTCCTTTTCCTATGTTCTCCTTGCTGTCATATAGTGTCTCTCTCAGTGAATGGGACACAGATTTTACTAGTAAAATTTATATAATGAATAATATATGTGTCAAATAATGTTCTTAGTCTTTTCTTCCTGTGGGAGAGACTACAATAATTTACTATGAATTAAATGGAAATCAAATTAAATACAATTTATTGTGTAACCAAAATACCAATAATGCCCAAAAGAAAAAGAAAAAACTTTAAAAAATTAAAACTTATAACTTTAATTATAAACAAGCCCGAAATACACTGGGACTTGAAAAGTCTGTACTATTGCAGGCTGATCCTTCAGATTCTTACAACCGTATAAAACATTTTATATAAAGGCCATGAAATTGACATTGTAATAATTCATCAACTTGAGTTCATTAGCAATCGCTTGGCATAAATCTGCGATTTTCATTGATTGAGAATCACTTTGAAGTAGTTTTGCGCGAACTTGTAGAGCGCGCAACAGCGCCCCCTTGTGACTTTGCAAAATGCAGCACTGTGGGAATGCTAGCGGGAGTAAACAGTTTCTGACGCACACATAACGAGCAGGTACGAAACGACTAGTTAATCGATCGCGAATGGTTTCATTATTTTGGGCGGATATAAAAGTATAAGAGGATAAAAATAATAAAAGCAAAAATGTCTCCAAATATACTTGGGCGGCCCGCCCAAGTAAAGTCTATGTGTGGGAAGCACTGTATATATATATATATATATACATATATATGCATATATATACAATAAAAAACATAGATATGACATCTGAAGTATGTAAGGTAGTACAACTAGATCTCTTTTATTGAATCCAAAAGGTTTTAATTATATTTTGCTTCATATAAAGGGATTTTAAAGATTTTGAAGTGTCAAAAGGTCATTCGGTTTAACTGGACTCCAATACAGCCATTTCATTTGTGATTAAAATATCTTAAAATGTAATAAATGTATATATTCTTTTATTCTGGCATGATTTTATAACATCATATATCAACATAGTGCAAAATGGTGTTAAAATTATGTGTAGAAGTCGTTGCTTTGTTATGGGAAAGAATGTCCGGAAAAATGAATTTCATTGATGTCATTCGGAGTAACCAATATAAAGAGACCATTTTGGATCAAATCATGTGACAGGATGTGACATCATTCAGACAACTGCAAAGGACCACATGGTCATGAAGCAAAGTAACTAACTCTCTCTTAACTATTTGATAAATTCATGTTTTCTCTTGATCATACGCATGTCCCGAAACATCAGGTCATTCGGTGCAACCGCTATAAAACATGGAAAATGTTGGAATATTTTAAAAACTTGTACTAAATATAAAATGTTTGATTGTCCTTTTGTTAGATATCAGCCTGTTAGCATTGTTTGAAAATATTGTCATTCGGCAAAAACGAAATTTTGGTTAAACCGAATGACATTTTTGGTGACAAATCTTGTAAAAAATAACAAAAGCAGTGATAATTGATTATAAAAACCACATAATCTCAATGTTAACACTTATTAAAACATCTAAAATAATTATAACTCCATCATGTTTTTTTTATTTTTTACACTTATTCGTCAATGAACCATACACACATATAACAACACAAGCCGTCAGGACTGTGATCAGGAATTTAGTTCCTCAGTTTTTTATGGGATCATCGGCACACTAAATGCGTTCTCAGCCCGTTCCCTCCATTCCCAGAGGACCGCTAGCTACCAAGAATTCGGAAGTCCACCGCGACCCTTTTCCCCGTGTAAACCTGTGACAGAACGCGTCAGCAGCCGTCTTTATATCATCACGTGTGTATAACACAGATCTCCACCTGCTCCTGCTCCAGCAGCCCTGCTGAATACGAGCAACAGCTGCCTTCAATAAATCCTCATGCTGCTGCAGCTCAGGTAATATCTGTAATTGTAGAGGCCTGATCGTAAGTCGTTTTCCAGTCAAGCAGGACGGCATTTAGGAGGTTAGGCATGTGGCGGTCACCCAGCGAGCGTATAGAGTTCTCGAATGAGCTGAGATGGAAACAGCAGCCGTATTTCCATCATTGCTAGAATGCGAAGGGAAGTTCTGCTGATGGTTTGATGGGCTGGTGGTTGGACCATCTCACCTGCTTCTGGCTAAGAAGACCAGTCAACATATGTTGTACACATGTTTTAATTCCTCGGTCTGGTTTTGCAAACTACTTCGCCGCGAGCGATTCTGGTTTAGAAAGGACACACATGAATCAGTTCTGAATGAGACTCCAAGAGGAGAAAATCAAACAGACCAAACAGAAACTGGGCATGAGTCCCTATTTGTGTTGTATTCCTACTGTACTGTGTGCAAGATTAAGATTAATGTGTCCCAAATGATATATATACACAATATTATATTGTATATAATTGTATAGATGTATGATTGACATATATTTCTGTGACATACATTTTTCCAGCTATTTTAATAATTGATAATTGAAAAGTGTAAAAAATTATAGATTAGAATTAATTTGCTAATATATATACATATATATATATATATATATATATATATATATATATATATATATATATATATACACACAAATAGTATGGCAATCACATACTATTACAATAAAATTAGATATTTGACACAAAATCACACACACACACACACACACACACATATATATTATAATATATAATTTTATAGATGCATGATTGACATACTATTTCTGTGACATAAATAGCTATTTTAATAATTGAATTTGTGTAAAAGTGTAAAAAATTATAGATTAGAATTAATGTGCTAATATATATATATATATATATATATATATATATATATATATATATATATATATACATATACACACACACACACACATCATTGTGTGTGTGTGTGTGTGTGTGTGTGCTTTTGTTTATATTACATTGTGGGGACCAAATGTCCCCATGATGTAATATAAACCTGAGTTCACCTACATCGTGGGGACCAGCCAGCGGTCCCCACAATGTAAATGGGTTTATAAATCATATAGAATGAGTTTTTGTGAAAAAGTAAAAGTTTGCACAGTTTCCTGTGAGGGTTAGGTTTAGGGGTAGGGGCAGGGTAGGGGGATAGAATGTACAGTTTGTTCAGTGTAAAATGCATTGAAGTCTATGGAAAGTCCCCACAATTCACAAAAACAAACATGTGTGTGTGTGTGTGTGTGTGTGTGTGTGTGTGTATATATATATATGATTGCCATACTACATGATGTATTTTGCCATTTATTTTGCATTTATGATTGATTGTGTGTGTAAAAATGTCATATTGGATTAATGTGTCACTTTAAAATTTCACCCAAATTATATATATGCACTTATATATAATTATATGATTGACATACTGTACTATTTCTGCAACTTTTATTTTTCCAGCTATTTTAATAAAATGAGATATTTGATAGAAAATTAAATATATGCTTAATATATATAATATAAAATATATACATACAGTGCATACACACACACACTATATATATATATATATATATATATATATATATATATATATATATATATATATATATATATATATATACACAAATAGTATAGCAATCACATACTATTGCAATACTATTGCAATAAAATTAGATATTTGACACAAAATTACACACATATATATATATATATATATATAATTTTATAGATGCATGATTGACTATTTCTGCAACATAAATTTTTCTAGCTATTTTAATAATTGAATTTGTGTAAAAGTGTAAAATAACTATTAATTAGAATTAATGTGCTCCAAAATTCTATATACAGTATACACAACAATTATATATATATATATATATATATATATATATATATATATATATATATATATATATGCACAATATACAAATATGTCTGTATATATAATTGCCATACTATTTGTGTCAATGTATTTTTCCATTTATTTAGCATATTTTGTACAATTAATTGTGTGTACAATGTCATATTGGATAAATGTGTCCCAAATGACATATATGCACTACATTTTATTATATATGCACAAGCATGAATGACATACTATTTATACCAGATTTCCCCCCCCCAATAATTTTGCATTTATAACTGAATTTGTGTGCACAAATACCTGTTAAAAACTGTGGATACTTTTATAAAGTAACAGCATGTCCCGAAACTGGTGTATAGTGTCTTACTAATTATGCTCAAGTATGTATTTCCATCACAAGCACACATTTTAGTGTGCAGTAAAAGTATGCAAATTGGGATGCGGTCTTAATGTTTGTGGCGTTCCATGTGCGGCGCATCTGGAAGCTCATTTTTCGCTCACACGAAGGAGTTTGGGTGGTCACGAGGACACGAGGGCCAATCGGATGAGAACAGCCTCTCGTCATCCGTCATTATGTTGGTTTGTTAACGAGGTTCGTGCCTCGCTCTCGCACAGACAAACTGATGCATCAGAGTTGATAAGCAGGTCACATGTGGATCAGAACGGCTCTGCCTCACTCCTGCGAGCAAACTTCACCGCCACAAGCGAACATCTGCAATTATGAAATGGCACTAACGACGTTAAGCGGCGGAGCGGAGGTGGGTCTGGTCTAACCAGGCCGCTGGCGTTCCCTCTGATGTGTAATTTCAGCGGGGTCAGAGCGAGTTCAGCTCCCCGCAGCGCTGCACATTTACTGCGGATTAAAATCAACAAGTCATCGCTCATGAAAACGCACTCACCTCCGGCTCGGAGCGCAGGTTTATTTTTTAAAGAAGACAAACGGATGGCGCCAGTGTAAACCACGCTCCGTCTTTATTAATATGTTTATCAAATATAATCATTATCCTCCCGCGGGCACGACATTCACCGGGATAAGCTGAAGAGAGAACTATGTGAAAAGTACACTTGAAAACATCTGAATTCTTACATTTGTTTCCCTGTGCAATGGACGGACACAGTTTTCTAGGAAAACGAGGATTTACGTCATGTAATGTAAACTGAGGGAGGTTGAGTTTATTTCACCCAGTAAAAAATAAATATTTCCTTTACAGATTGCTTAAAGCTATCAATCACCCTGTGTGTCACCTGACAAACACTTTCAGAGAACTGGGACAAGGTCCTTTCAGATCCTTACGGGACGTTCCTAAGGATTTTGCCCAGAATAAAATGGACGTTTTGAGAAATTAAACTCTTTTTAACATTCTAATGAAGTGCTAGAGCATAAAACTGCAGAATGTGTGTAATTGATGTGAATTTGTAGTTCTGATAATCCACAGAGGATTATGGGAAATGTAGTTTTATCACACAGGCCTCCATTAAGCAGCTTTCTGATGAGCTTCATCACTATTCTTCACCAACATGACACAAAATATGTACAAAACTAAGCCGTACTATTAATAAAACTTTCATATTTATATTTATCTACAAAGATTCAGCTGGAGTTTGTTTGCTTCGCTGAGAATCACAGAGCAAAACATCCACCATATGTGAATCATTTTATTGAACACAACCGTGTCAGTGCGTAAGAGCCTCATGAGTAAACTGAACACATGTTGGGATATTCTTGTGTTTGTTCTTGCATTTTCATTTAATTCCAGCCACTGTGTGCTGAGGGATCAGACGCAGGAAAATCATGCTAAGATACTAGAGAATCAAGACATTTCTCCATTGCAGAGTCCATCATTGCCTTTTATCTGCCTATGTGTCTCCACACACACACACACACACACACACACTGTTTGAGCATAAACAACATCTGCAAAGTTACGACACTCAAAGTTCAATGCAAAGGCTCCGCCCTCTTCTGGGAAGGGGGTGGGAGCAGCAGCTCATTTGCATTTAAAGGGACACACACAAAAACGGCATGTTTTTGCTCAATAAAAGATAAATATTAGATGAAAAAACAAAAATAATAAATGTAAATAATAATAACAAAATGTATATATATTATAATATAATATATAATTTTATAGATGCATGATTGACGTACTATTTCTGCAACATAAATTTTTCTAGCTATGTTAATAATTGAATTTGTGTAAAAGTGTAAAATAACTATAGATTAGAATTAATGTGCTCCAAAATAATTCTATATATACACAATAATTTATATATTATATATATATATATATATATATATATATATATATATGCACAATATACAAATATGTCTGTATATATAATTGCCATACTATTTGTGTCAATGTATTTTTCCATTTATTTAGCATATTTTCTACAATTAATTGTGTGTACAATGTCATATTGGATTAATGTGCCCCAAATGACATATATGCACTACATTATATTATATATGCACAAGCATGAATGACATACTATTTATACCAGATTTCCCCCCCCAATAATTTTGCATTTAAAACTGAATTTGTGTGCACAAATATTTGCAAAAAAAATTTTTGCTCAATAAAAGATAAATAATAAATAATAAATGTAAATAATAATAACAAAAATGCATTTAAGTTGAAGTGCTAAAATGACTAAAACTGAAATAAAAATAAAACTAGACAAATAGAAATATTAAAGCACATAACAAAATTACTAAAATTACTTAAAATGCAATTAAATTGCACAAAAACAGAAAAATATAAAAATAAATACTAATTCAAAATATTAAACTCAAAACATTTTTTTCAAGATTTACACATTTCAATTAGCTAATAGTAAAATTTCATCAAATTGAATTGAATAATTCTCACATATTATGAATTAAGAATTTTAAATGAGTAAAAACGGAACAACGGAATGGATGTGATTCGTATTCATATGTAAGGATTGTTCAATTCAATCTGATGGAATTTTACTATTAATTGAAATACATAAATCTTGAAAAACTGCATTTTTTTTTTTTTTTTTTGAGTGTTCTATCATATTAATATTACTAAACTACTGCTTAACCTGTTTTAAAATGACAAAAGCACATATAACACAATTACTAAACTAAAAACTGAAAACATAAAAAAACAAAAGGTCTGGTTTAGAATAAAATATTAAGTTTAAATACTATAATATAATGCTAAAATGCCACTGCTCCAGCCGGTCACCACGTCGAGGTGAGAGTGTGTGATGATATCAACTCTCACAAAAGTGTGTGTCACTTCCTGAGGAAGAAGGAAACTTTGATGTCCTGGAGAGCGTTTGTGCTTCAGGACACTTTCTGTCGTCCTCGGAGCCGGTTAGACGGACTCAAGCTGTTCCTGGAGCGTGACGGAGGGTCTCTCGCTCTACACGACTGGACCGCAGCCACATTCGGCTCTAATGAGGCTTCAGGGTTTGGCTACGAGGCCAAAATGCCTGCGGATGATCTGGATGATGTGTGTAATGGATGCCGTGAATGTCTCTCAGAGAGCACAAACACAAAACTCGATCTGAGAAAACACAAACCCACACAGATGACGCAATGTGTTTGTGAGGTGAGAGCGAAGTCAGCGTGTGTAACGCGATCAGTGCATGCGCTTACAGTAATAACATCTCTCAGAGCATCGCATTGCGCCCAAGATAGAAACATTTGAGTGCTTATTACAGATGATTATTCATAATCAGGGGTGTTATTAACATAGCTTTTGAACTAAAGTTTCTTTTCACAGAACTGCTGCTATTCACACTTCTAGCAGGCAGATGGACTCTCAAAACGACACTCGTGTGGATCCTTCATCTGAACCTCGCCTCAGAAGACACGCCCACTGGCCGCCCACCGTCTGCTCACACACTGCTGAAGCACAACACACACCATAACCGGAAAACTGCGACCGGATTTTTCTGGCTTTACTCTGGAAAACAATGTTTTGGTTATAATGTACCAGATTAAGATCTTCTAGAGGAACTAGTTGATAAATGTAATGAGGTTTATAAGGTCATGTCATACCATCTTCAAAAGATATTCAGAGTTTTGTGTGAGAGCAACGAGATAAACCACATAAAATTATGTTATTAAAAAAGTGCTAAAAACTAAAATTCTATGATTTATTATTGTGTTCAGTTTATTGCACGAAAATATGTCATATTTCACCCGCTATAATATAATATAATATAATATAATATAATATAATATAATATAATATAATATAATATAATATAATATAATATAATATAATATAATATAATATAATATAATATTCAAAGTGTGGGGCAGAAATTTTTAATGTAAGATTTTTAATTTAAAATAGCTGTTATTCTATTAAAATATTAAAAAAATCCTTTTAACAAAGTTAATGTTATTATTCCTCCAAAAATAAAATAAAATAAAATAAAATAAATATAATAAAATAAAATATATCTACTATTCAAAGGTTTACAATCAGTGAAATGTTTTAATGCTTTTGAAAGTCTCCTGCTCACCGCATTTATTTCTTCAAAAATACAAGAAAAACAGCAATATTGTGAAATATTATTGCAATTTAAAATAGTTGTTTTTAAAATAAAATAAAATAAAATAATAAAATAAAATAAAAGTATCTTTTGCTCACCAAGACTGCATTTATTTGTTCAAAAATACAAGAAAACAGCAATATTGTAAAATATTGTTACAATTTAACAAAGCTGTTTTATTTGAAAATATTTTAAAAACCTTTTAACATCTGTTAATGTTATTATTTCTCCAAAAATAAAATAAAATAAAATAAAATAAAATAAAATAAAATAAGATTTTTTTTATGTTTTTGAAAGAAGTCTCTTCTGTTCACCAAGGCTCCATTTATTTGATCGAAAATTCAAGAAAACAGTAATATTGTGAAATATTGTTGCAATTTAAAATAGTTGTTTTTAAAATAAAATAAAATAATAAAATAAAATAAAAGTATCTTTTGCTCACCAAGGCTGCATTTATTTGATCAAAAATACAAGAAAACAGCAATATTGTTACAATTTAACAAGGCTGTTTTATTTGAAAATATTTTAAAAATCTTTTAACATCTGTTAATGTTATTATTTCTCCAAAAATATAATAAAATAAAATAAAATAAGATTTTTTTATGTTTTTGAAAGAAGTCTCTTCTGTTCACCAAGGCTCCATTTATTTGATCAAAAATTCAAGAAAACAGTAATATTGTGAAATATTATTACAATTTAAAATAGCTGTTTTTATTTGAAAATATTTTAACATTCTTTTAACAAATTTAATGTTATTATTTCTCCAAAAATAAAAAAATAATTAATAAAATAATAAAATAAAATAAATTCAAAAGTTTAGGGTGGGAAAGATTTTATAATGTTTTTTAAAGAAGTCTCTTCTGCTCACCAAGGCTGCATTTATTTGATCAAAAATACAGTAAAAAAACTGTAATATTGTGTAATATTACTCATATTTGAAATGATTGAATGTGAAATCATATTATTTTCTATTTTAATACATTTTGAAATTCATTTAACATAAAAGTTATAAAATCTCCAAAAGTTATTCAGAGTTGAAAGCAACTCAAATGATCACAGATGATGAAGTGTGTCAGTCAAACATGTGTTTCATCTAATGCTGGACGTCTCTCTCTTCTGAGCAGGTTTAATCCTGACACGCACCAGAATTCAAATCAATAGCAGTCAATTTAGATAAGTGAAGGTCCACAGGTGAGCTAGGAGACTGATCGCAGAACTCAAGGACATTTCCACCTATTGCACGAGACAAAACAACTTAACCAAGAGATTTACAGCCTAAAAAGCCTCAGGATTAGCTCAGACAAAATATGCAGCGCCCTGAAGAACAGCTCCTATAGATTTACACGGCCGAGCAGCTGCTGTTACTGCGGTACGGACCAATAAATCCAGTCTTGTCAATTAGGATTTGACACCTGGGGCAGGTCTGTGAACTATGACCCCGGCAGCCCATTCCACAGAATGAAGACACTTTTCAGGAGCAGCTAAATGAAGAATCGACTCAGAACTGGAGGTCAGACCCCCGTGGAGGAGCTGCAAAGTCATGTGAACTGACTCCATATGAACCTGATGCACAGGTCTCTACTGCTCACCACAGCTGCATTTATTTGATCAAAAACACAGTAAAAATAGTAAAATATTTTTGTAATTTAAAATAACTTTTATATATGTGAATATGTAGTAAAGTGTAATTTATATCCAGTGATCAAAGCTGAATTTTCAGCAATTTTCATTACTCCAGGATTCAGTGTCACATGATCCTTGCTGCTCAAGAAACATTTATGATGTCAATGTAATGGCCCCAAAATGTGCAAACTCTTTTTATACTTTTGATTTTAAGGTGAAATATGAGCTGGTCATGTTCCTGATAGGTTTCGTGACATTTGCACACGTTTATTTAATCACAAAATCCTCCTATCTGTAATTACATCATCTTGTTTTGTTATTGTGACACATCCAGAGATTTGCCGAAGCAAGTTACAAACCCCCATAATTCCCCAGTGCAAATGATGTGCTCAGTTCACCCTCATCTCTGCATTATCTGAACATCATTCTTCAGAAGAATCCAGCACAAGGTGACACTGCTGCTGTTTTCATCAAGTCCCACGTCACTTTCCACTTGGCCTATTTCAAGCAGATGAGAAGCAGAAATGAAACGAGGATGGAAGGTGCTGTAGGTCAGGTCAGGGTGGGCGTCAATGAGAGTTGAAGACCGATGATTAAAGGGATCGTTCACACAAAAATGAATGTGAACCTCATTCCAAACCTGCATGATATTTTGAAGAATGTTTCAGCTGTTTTTGCAGAGAGGTCCAAAATAACATAGAAACACATTTGGACACCTTCAAAACATCTTCTTTTTTAGTTTCCCCAGAAGAATGAATGTTAAAGAGGTTTGCAACAACGTGAGGATGAGTAAACGCTGAGAGAATGATCATTTTTGGGTGAACTGTCTCTTTAAAATGAAATATTTAAATATGCGTTCGCTCAGATGAAAAAGGGAGGGACAGAGAGAATATTCAGAGGGAAGAGAGCGGCTGGAGACTCTAAACATAGCGGGTGCTGACAGGATGCCAAGCGTCTCGTTGTCCATGGACACGGCCATATTTTACCCAGAAAAAAAAAGTAGTTAAAAAATAAAAAATAAAATAAATAATAGAAAATAATTTTAAAAAATTAATAAAAAAATAAAATTAAAATAAAATAAACAATTAAAAATGAAATAAAATAAAATAAAAAATAGAAACAAAAATAAAATCAATTGCATTAAAAATAGTAAAAAAAAATAATAATAAAATGAAATAATAAATAAATGAAAAATAATTAAATAAAAAATAAATAAACAAAAAATACAAATTTAATAAATAAATACAACAAAATAAAATAGAAAATAATAAATTAAAATAAAATCAAAAATTAATTGAATAAAAAATAAAAAGTAATTAAATTTAAAAATAAAAATAAACAAAATAAAATAAAAAATGAAAATGTAACTAAAAATAAAATAAAATCAAAATAGAAAAAAAATCCAAAATTTAAAAAAATAATACCTTTTAAGATAAATATTTAAATAAAATAAAAATAAAAATGTAATTAAACAAAAAAAAAATAAAATAAAAAAATAATTAAATTAAATTAAGAATACAAATTTAACTTAAATAAATAAATAAATAAATAAATAAATAAAATAAAAACAGTACCAGTCAAAAGTTTGGAATAATTAAGTTTTTGTGTTATGTTTTTGAAAGAAAACTCTAATGCTCCACTTTCCACAGAAGAAACAGGGTGAGTAAACACTGACAGAATGATCATTTTTGGCTGAACTGTCTCTTTAAATCAAATACTAAAATATGCTTTCACTCAGATGGAAAAGGGAAGGACATAGAAAATTAAGAGGGAAGAGAGCGGCTGGAGACTCTAAACATAGCGGGTGCTGACAGGATGCCGAGCGTCTCGTTGTCCACGGACGCGGTCATATTTTACCCCAAAATAAATAAATAATTAAATTAAATTAAATTAAATCATCATTACTGGTCAAAAGTATGGCATAATTGCAATTTTTTTTTTGTTTTTGTTTTTTTAAGAAGTATCTTATGCTCCACTTATGTTCCACAGAAGAAACAGGCTAAATAAACGCTGACAGAATGACTGTTTTTGGGCGAGCTGTCTCCTGAAAATGAAATACTGAAATATGCATTCGCTCAGATGAAAAAGGGAGGGACAGAAAGAATATTCAGAGGGAAGAGAGCGGCTGGAGACTCTAAACATAGCGGGTGCTGACAGGATGCCGAGCGTCTCGTTGTCCACGGACACCCTGCAGCTGTTGCCTAAATCTCCCGTCGGGTCTTGGCAGGTCTGTCACAGCCTCTGGCCCGAACGGCCCACTCACAGCAGGCCTGAAGAAACAGTCCAAACACACTCCAGCTGACCCGCGCCGTGCCGAAAGCTTGACACGCACGTCATTACCGGTCACATTACGCCTCAGCGGGGGCCATCTTCACGCAGTCATTGGCCGGGACGACTGTGTCAGGACTGGAGCGTCTCAGCAATTGGTGAGGGCAAATATAGCCCGGCACATCAACTCAACAACCGTGACTTATGGGAGCTTGGTTTACCTGCAGGTGTTTCTGCTTCAGATGGACGTAAATCTCAGAGCGGCCCCGTCTAATCAGAGGCTGATTTATTTGGATTCGGCCGACAGGGAACGGGTGACGGTTAATTCTTGGGTTCTCATAAATATCAGTCAGAGATGGCAGAAATCCTGTGGGAAATGCTGTGTTCTCTGACTGAAGTTTGTGAGCAGGTTAATGTGCTATAAAACTCTGTGGGACAAAAATATCAGGGACTGTATATGCAACGAATACGAGTATTTCTATAGCATTTCAGCCTCCAGATTGCACTTAAGTGTTGGAAGCTTGTTTTCGCCATTATAATTGTGACTTTTTATCACACAATTTGGACGTTATTCTCGCAATTGCAAGTTTACATCTCGCAATTCTGACTTTTTTTCTTAGAATTTTGTGATATAAAGTCAAAATTGCGAGTTATAAAGTCGGAATTGCGAGATATAAACTCGGAATTGCGAGAAATAAAGTCGGAATTGCGAGATATAAAGTCGGAATTGCGAGATATAAACTCGGAATTGCGAGAAATAAAGTCGGAATTGCGAGATATAAAGTCGGAATTGCGAGATATAAAGTCGGAATTGCGAGATATGAAGTCGGAATTGCGAGATATGAAGTCGGAATTGCGAGATATGAAGTCGGAATTTCGAGATATGAAGTAAGAATTGCGAGATATAAAGCCGGAATTGCGAGATATAAAGCCGGAATTGCGAGTTATAAAGCCGGAATTGCGAGATATAAAGCCGGAATTGCGAGATATAAAGTCGGAATTGCAAGAGATAAAGCCGGAATTGCGAGTTATAAAGTCGGAATTGCGAGAGATAAAGTCGGAATTGCGAGATATCAAGTCGGAATTGCGAGATATCAAGTCGGAATTGCGAGATATCAAGTCGGAATTGTGAGTTATAAAGTCGGAATTGCGAGTTATGAAGTCGGAATTGCGAGATATCAAGTCGGAATTGCGAGATATGAAGCCGGAATTGCGAGATATAAAGCCGGAATTGCGAGATATCAAGCCGGAATTGCGAGATATGAAGCCGGAATTGTGAGATATGAAGCCGGAATTGCGAGATATAAAGCCGGAATTGCGAGATATGAAGCCGGAATTGCGAGATATAAAGTCGGAATTGCGAGTTATAAAGTCGGAAATGCGAGATATAAAGTCAGAATTGCGAGATATAAAGTCATTAAAGTCACCTGTTCTACGTGTTTTTCTTGTTGAATATCCTGGTTTGCTCACAAATACGTCATATCATGGATGTACAAACTGCATTTCACGTTGACTTTAACATCAATAAAGCTTCACTGACACGTTCATTGGCTCACAGAGAAAAGAAAGAAAGAAAGAAATCTTTAAATCCAGCTCAATATCAGTGAGATTAAAACATCTTCATAACAACAATCATATTTCTGCTTGAAGTAAAATAAGACAGAGGAACGTTTATACAATCTATTCTTCATTTACATTCAAATAAGCGGATAAAAATCAAAAAAGAAAACCAATGGTTGGAAAATGTCATTTATCGGCTCAAGAATTCTTTTGATTTAGTATTTGAGACTATGAAGAATATCTCATCCACATCTTTGTGGAAGTCATGGATGGCCAGTCTTAAATTGAATTGGTCCTCTCTCTCTCTCTTCACCACACCAGTGTTTTGGGATGATAAATGTGAACGATAGAGTCTCTAGGAGCCATATGGCATTTCCTGTGCACATCTGAGAGCCGGACTGTGTCCAGAACAGAAGGCAGCTGCTTCACCGTCCAGCCAGAGAGAGAGAGAGAGAGAGAGAGCAAACACACTGAGAGTTCATATCAAGAAACACACACACGTTTGTTTTTAGTTTTTAGATGACCACTGCAACACAGGACTGACCATTTAAAAGACAGCAAAACGGCTATATATTTTATAATGGTGTCCAGATGGCTTCAAGAATGCCAGCAGAGGAATAACAGACATTTAGCAGAGATTCAGACACACCTTGATGCCTCCCACACACTGACCTCTGTTGACCTCTAGGGTTCAACCACAGATGTATTTCTGACCCTGAGAGAGACGAGACCCCAAACCAAGCAAACCAAAACTCTTCACAGGCATGCAAAGGAGCGTCTTTAAAACAATCACACTAAACGGATTCTACACGGATTTCCAGCTGATGTAGGATATATTTATGCATGCCAAACATGAACTACTCAAGAACTAAAAGGCATTTTACTGAAAAAAGAAAGATCAGCTCACATAAAACAGCCTCAATAAATGTGTTTTTATATATCTACATCAGAGCCCATGATTCGATCAATGAACAAGCTTGTTAAGTTAATACGCCGCGTCCTGCTGGATGTGACAAAAGTAGAGCGCTGTAAAAGACTCGAGTGTGTTTTACTGACCTGCTGAATGTGAGAGACAACAGAGACACGGATGCTCTATTTCTGTCCACACTGTACAAAAGCAACCGCATATTTTACAGTTTATGGGATCTTTTGAGTCGAAAATGATAAGGAATCTGAATTACTTGCAACTACATAAAAATCCTCTAAATGTTGTACCAACTACTCAACTGAACAAAGAATGATAGACTGAACATTACTGATGAAATGTCATGCAATTGCGAGATTATAACTTGCATTTCTGAGGAACAAAAGTCTGAATTGTGATGTAAACTCACAATTGCAAGAAATAAAGTCTAAAAAGTCTAAAAGCTAAAAAGTCACCTTTTTTTAATTCAATGGTGGAAACAAGCTTTCATTAATATTAGGGGTGTGAAATATTGATAAAAATGTTATCTCTACATTTTCTGTTATTTTGTCGATAATCATTAGAAGTGTTTCATATTCTTCATATTCTTCAGTGGTCATTTCACAGCATTGACAGAAATGAACTTTTCTACTACGAGACAATATTTGTTCCCTTAAACAGATTTAATAAATAAAAAAAAAAAACGACTTTAAATATGAAACTAAAACCGCAAATATGTGGCAACAAGTCACTGTCTTAACCCTCTGGAGTCTGAGGCTGATTTGTCAGGGCATGTCAAACCTGGAGAAGGTTTGACATGCCCTGACATTTGTGCTTTTTTCAGTTGTTCTTAAACATATTAATGACAAAAGTGTCATTACACTGTATTCAACACAAACTAGGCTACCATAATATGTGAGGAACATGTATGTACATGTTTGTATTTTTTGAGGAATAAT
This sequence comes from Ancherythroculter nigrocauda, assembly GCA_036281575.1. NCBI lineage: Eukaryota > Metazoa > Chordata > Actinopteri > Cypriniformes > Xenocyprididae > Ancherythroculter > Ancherythroculter nigrocauda. The sequence goes on along the minus strand of VTFQ01000021.1, from coordinate 1,420,361 downwards.
GTTTATGCGTGGTTATTGAAAAAACAAAAAACTTAAGTCACTGAAAAAAGGCCAAAAAAGTATATTAAATCTGTGTTCACAAGACTTCTGGGTATTAGAGGTTGTAGACTAGAGTTTTTGCTTCAAAATTATGTAAAAATTATAATGCATACTTGTTCATATAAAACAATATATTGATTTAGTTTTTGTAAGACACTTTTTGTCAAGAAACACAGTATGCGTGGAGGCGTGAATCATCATGAATAATGGGTCGTTTACACCTGAGAAGACAAAAGAATCACATAATAATAACCTGAAATGACTTGCATATTAATGAGGCCTTTCAGTCAGGTAGGCTGTGAAAAAACCATCTGTAATAATGTCTCAGCTCAATTTAAAATAATGGTATTCTATTATATTCTTGAAAATATAATGTATTTCTGTGATACAAAGTGTCTGAACAATTATGTTACCTCTATGGCATTTCATATAGGCTTTTAGGTTAAAAGCATGCACATTTGGAGAAATATTGATGGATTCTTATATGTTTATGTCAATTTTCTATACTGAGGAGTAATATTTATTCAATATTTACTATCATCACTATGAGTGCTGGATACTGTGTTTTCAATTCATACTTGCAGCCGGAGGGCGCTCTCTGTACACCTTTAGGCCACAAATTCATATAAAGAAGAAAAGGAACCAGGAACTAACGGCATGTCTTCTAGAGGTCGCTACTCATGGCTTTAACATCCAGATAAACACTTTTCAGGACAAAAAATACACGATTGAGACAATGCATACAAGTATTGCCTCTGAATTTGCGTCTGAATAGCGCTGGCTCCGTGGGCGTGGTCGCATTAGCGGGTAATGAGCTGAATCACAGACTTCTGACATGGCTCTCTTTTCATACGGATTACATAAACACAGAATGTTTGTTTTCGATTTGACTTGCATGATTTAAAACCTGACATTTCAACGTTTTTTTAGACATAAATGTCTTTTTTTTGTCATTGGTATTCACTAAGTTACAGTTATAGTTTTGGCTAGTTTCTTCTTGCTTCACAGATTAGATGATCTCAGAATGCTGTATGCTGCCTATGAAGGGAGCTGCCTATGTAGTCTGCACTGTAAAAAAATAATTGTTGAGAACTATTGACTTAACACAAATTCATGCATTCATATTTTTAGATTCTCTCAACTGCGCTAATACAGACTACATAGGCAGCTCCCTTCATAGGCAGCATACAGCATTCTAAGATCATCTAATCTGTGAAGCAAGAAGAAACTGGCCAAAAGAAGGTCACTTAGAAGGCAGCATCAGGTGCTGTCTATGTAGGCAGCTCACTAGGGTTTGGAACACAGTGACGCTCAACCTTCAATTCATTACCAGTAATGACGAGAAACCAGCCAAACGAACAACAGGAGGAAATAAAGTCTAATTAACATTCACAAAATGTGTCACGCCACATGAGTCTATTATTATTATTGAAGAACTAATAGCATAATTCAGCTATATGACGATTATGAAGAGAGAGAAAGACAGACTGAATGAGAAACAGAAAATGAGGAGATGTGAGTGTGAGATGAGGTCAGGCTGGGTCATGATGGGCGTCTGGACTAATTTCTGTGTGTTTTACACCCTCTAATTAAAGCTGTAGGGTGCGAGTACATGACGAGTGTGAGTAAGTGTGTCAGTGAACTACCTACAGCAGAGCTTCTCTATTATTTTCCTTCATGGACTTCAGATTTTACAAATTTGTTTAGCGCACAAAGGTCAAAATCACACCTCTGATGGGCTCCTTTACGCGTGTGTGCCCAGTCATGATTGCGAATGTCATTTTGATGTTATAAAATGGTTCAGCAAATGATAAGTTAACATTTTGAGTTACAATATTGTCAATATTTATCAATGAAAATGTCTGTTTTGTTTCTCTGAGCAACACACAGCACCATTACTGAATGAATCTGCGTTTTGAAAGAATCAGTTTAATGAATGATTCAATGACTCACTCATTAAGCCACCTACTGGCAGCTTTAGTTTTATATTTATAGTAGAATTTATTTATTTTTTAAATAAAATCTGTTTAAGGGGATAAATATCGCCTCATAGAAGAAAAGTTAATTTCTGTCAATGCTGTGAACTGACCACCGAAGAATATGAAGAATATGAAGAATATGAAACACTTCTAATGATTGTTATTCACAAAATACCAGAAAATATTGAGATAACATTTTATCAATATTGCACACCCCTAATATCTATGGGAGCTTGTTTCCACTATTGAATAAAAAAATAAACATAAAATAAAGGTAAACTGCGACTTGCAATTGCACGTTTATATCTCACAATTCTGACTTTTTCCCCTCAGGGGAAATTGCATGCAATTGCATGAAAAAAGTCAGAATCGTGAAATAAAAAGTGGCAAAACTTTAAAATTTTTAATCTTTGTTTGAAACTAGCTTCCATTAATATCTATATATTTAAACAATATCAATCTTGGCAGCCAAATTATGCACATTTTGCATTGTTTTCTCCGTGACACAGAACAGACCTGTAACTCTGAATATTCCTCTCTTGATTTCAGTTTTCCACTTCAAGTCTTTCCTTGTCAAAATGTGAAAAATGTCATTCCTCTACTGGAAGGGTTACAGAGCCTAACCTGTAGATGTCTGGAGTAATCAAGCAATTAACCTCTGCTAGAGAGGAGGAAAAGAAAAATAAAGACACGGATGGAGAGAGTGATTCCTCACTGCGACTCTCACAGGGATTTGAAACTAATCCTGAAACGCAGACAGTGAATAACAGCCATCTTAACCCAGCAGCTCACCTACACTCTAATCTCACACATAACTCAAACACATTCAGATTTATACATCACTATAAGTCCTAAAATTAATCTGAATTAAGCCTCCATGAATGAACTCATCCGATAAGATCACACACCTTTCGGTTTCTGCAGTTTTCCGAGGAATCGCTCCAGCAGCTGTCGTTATTCGAGCGTTTATAGTTATTTCTGTTCAACGACACTAACGTACACCATCACAGCGTTTGTGTCAGTAAAGCGGCCGTTGTTCTTCATTGTTGTTCTATCCTCACATTCATTAGCGTTTGGCTTTATTTAATCTAGTCGGGTTTGTAACACTCTAATCTCGGCCCGCTTCATCCGTGCCAAGAATGTGGCGATAAACACTGCTGTTTGAAGAACAACAGCTGAACAAACATCACGACATCACACTAATTCTCCTCGTCAAAGAACGCGCCAGTTCTCATTCACGTCCCACATTTTCATTGGTGTCTGTCACACACACATACAACTCAAATCCACCCTTAAAAGAAAAGGAAAAGCATTATTTGCTCGCTTTATGCATCATTTGTATATTTGAAGTCGACAAAGGGAGGTTCAGTCAGATTTAACACACTTCTAGAGATGCAGCAAACCCACACGCTCAAACACGCCGTGTGCAAAATTTCTTGTAATTAAATTTCTTAATTAAATCTCATTTATGCTGAGCTTTTGCTGCCGCTGTGAGTGTCTTTTCTTTGGTCTCCTCGCTTCATTCAGCTGCTTTTTAGTCTCAGATGAACCACTTATAAACTGTCTGTTACTGGAAATAAAAATGACGAGAGCTTTCTAAACATTACTCATATCTGACTGGATTTACCGTTTAAATGTTTGGAGTCAGTAGGATGAAAGATATTAATACTTTTATTCATCAAGGTCACATGAAATTAATCAAAAGTGGCAGTAAAGACATTTATAATGTTACAAAAGGTTTCTATTACAAATAAATAATGTTCAGAACTATTCATATCAGCGTATTAGAATGATTTCCGAAGGATCATGTGACATGTAACATTTTGAGCTACATTTTAGGCACAATATTGTCAATATGTGTCAACAAAAATGTCTGTTTTGTTTCTCTGAGCTCCACACAGCAGTGCTTCATTACTGAATGAATCTGCGTTTTGAATGAATCAGTTTAATGAATGATTCAATGACTTAGCCATTCGAATTAATTGTTTGAGTGAATGATTCAATGACTCACTCATTAGGACAGTGACTTGCTGCCACATACTGGTGGTTTTAGTTTTATATTTAAAGTATAATTAGATTTTTTAAAAATAAAATAAAAAAATAAAGGGGACAAAAATTGCCTCGTAGTAGAAAAGTCCATTTCTGTTAATGCTGCGAACTGACAAAAGTATATTGATACTTTGATCAAAAGTGACAGTAAAGATATTTATAACATTACAAAAGGTTTCTATTTCAAATAGATGCTGTTCTTTTGAACATTATATCATGGATATGTATTCTTTTGAACTATTCATATCAGCATATTAGAATGATTTCTGAAGGATCATGTGACATGTAACATTTTGAGTTACATTTTAAGCACTACTGAATGAATCTGCATTTTGAACTAATCAGTTTAATGAATGATTCAATGACTCAGCCGTTCGAATTAATTGTTTGAGTGAATGATTCAATGACTCACTCATTAGGACAGTGACTTGCTGCCACCTACTGGTGGTTTTTGTTTTATATTTAAAGTATAATTTGATTTTTTTAAAATAAAATAAAAAAAAATAAAGGGGACAAAAATTGCCTCGTAGTAGAAAAGTCCATTTCTGTTAATGCTGCGAACTGACAAAAGTATATTAATACTTTTACATTAAAATTGATCAAAAGTGACAGTAAAGATATTTATAACGTTACAAAAGGTTTCTATTTCAAATAGATGCTGTTCTTTTGAACATTATATCATGGATATGTATTCTTTTGAACTATTCATATCAGCATATTAGAATGATTTCTGAAGGATCATGTGACATGTAACATTTTGAGTTACATTTTAAGCACTACTGAATGAATCTGCATTTTGAACTAATCAGTTTAATGAATGATTCAATGACTCAGCCGTTCGAATTAATTGTTTGAGTGAATGATTCAATGACTCACTCATTAGGACAGTGACTTGCTGCCACCTACTGGTGGTTTTAGTTTTATATTTAAAGTATAATTACAGTTTTTTTTTTATAAAATTAAAAAAATTAAGGGGACAAAAATTGCCTCGTAGTAGAAAAGTTAATTTCTGTTAATGCTGCGAACTGACAAAAGTATATTAATACTGTTACATTAAAATTGATGAAAAGTGACAGTAAAGATATTTATAACGTTACAAAAGGTTTCTATTTCAAATAGATGCTGTTCTTTTGAACATTATATCATGGATATCCTTTGAACTATTCATCATATCAGAATGATTTCTGAAGGATCATGTGACACTGAAGACTGGAGTAATGATGCTGAAAATTCAGCTTTGATCACTGGATATAAATTACATTTTACAATAGATTTTTTATATATTGTATTTCTATATATAATACGCCATTTTTTCTGATTCCTGTCAAAAACATTTTACCGACCCCAAACCTTTGAATGGTAGTGCAAATGCTGAACAGACTTTATAATAACAGTCAAAAGTCAGACTATAGTAGACTCGCAGCTTTCAAACATCTCCACCTCCGATCCTGACAGAGGGTTTTATTACTCGAGAAGAGCAGAGAGACACTGAAGTATCTAATAGAGAGAGATGATATAGCAGCAGGATCACCGCTGGATCTCGAGTGCTTTGATAAAGTCCACAGCAGCGGGACACTTCAGTGTGTCTCTCCATCATCACCACACTTCATCTGCTGTCTGTCGACTCTCTGAGACCCTCTTCACACTTCTATAACCCTGAATGCACAGCAAAAGTGTTAAAAATGAGATCTTACCCACTTCCTGCCATGCTACTTGCATGCTAAAGTCACTTATCTGGTCTGTAGATGTGATTCGGGTCCTTCATTTAAAGCTTTTTTGACCTGTTTTAACATCTACGATCAATAGGATCTGAAAGCAGGTTCTGACAGACACGTATCACTCATTTCACGCCAGCATTTACCCTTGAATAATATCAATAATAGAGCAAAAAAGATAGAAGGCTTACAGGCATCTATCTTCTGTCTCTCAGTTTGATTTTCACATTAGAAACACGCCTGACTGACGTCACCGTTCGGTTTGAGTGAAAGCTGCTTCTGAACTCAGGTGTTCACATCAATGAAGCGCACCTGAGTCTGCTTGAAAGCAAGGCTTTGAATTGAATGAAAGCAATCCAGCCTAATTTGTGTAAATGAAGCACTATTGATGAAATATAATTAGCCCATCAGAGAGTAATGCATTACCGCTCTCCTTCAGCGAACTATATTCTTCAATCTCCTCCAGGCCGCAGCAGACAGACGTTGCTCTGTGCATGTAAAGCTTTGGAAGAGAAGATTCAAAAACATGAAGGAACTATTTTTTGTTAAGTGTTGAATCATTGCCAGAGACATTCTCACAAAAAAAATCAACAATATGTAACTTTTTTGAAAGTTTCAGATCAATTTCTCTCCCTTAAAGGCTGATAGTACACTCTAAAAATAATGTTGGCTCTACAAAAAAAAAAAGAACGCAACAGCTTGCATCAATTTTTTTTTGAG
>VTFQ01000021.1:1396359-1408859 GCA_036281575.1 Ancherythroculter nigrocauda | reverse complement strand
GTGGGAGTTATCAAACACACACACACACACACACACACACGCACACGTCTATTAACACAGAACAAAACTACAGACAATGCAGCACTTGTATTACATCTAAATGATCTTTTCCTCTCCTGTTCCAATTACAGAGCTGAATAAAGCTGTTCATCACGACAGACGCACCTTCACCTGAGCCGTGTGACGTATACTGTGTGATGGTCGCAATGAGTCAGCTGGGACAGATTTGATTTTATTATAGCATTTAGACTGAGAGATGCATCCATGCTGCTTTATATTGCTTTATATAAGATAAGAACGCATATGTAGTGAAAATAGGCCTAAAGTTAACTAACTTCACTGTTCAGAACCACTGTTTAAACTTTTGAAACATTATTTTGTGAAATGCTTTGACTGAAAAGTGCTATATAAACTTAAAAAAAAAAAAAAAAAAGCAAACTGTTTTGAAGTTATATAATTCAACAGTGGAATTCAGATGTGACTAAATACTTTTTAAATATTCTTAAATATATATATATATGATTATAGTGATATTAAAATAATATTCAGCTTTATTCAGCTCTGTATATATATATATACATATATATATATATATATATATATATATATATATATATATATATATACTATAGTATAATATATAATCAATTATATATATATATATATATATATATATATATATATACTGTATATTCATTTAATAGTATTTACATTATATTTTACATATTTTACAGTATTATTATTATTATTATTATTATAAATATTCTATATTAATAATATTCTTATATATTATATATTATTATATATAACTACAACAATTTTGGCAAAATTAAATATATTAAATATAAATATTATATTAAAATATTCTTAAAATCTTACTTTTTAATTTTTTTTATCTTATAGTAAAATATTACAACAGAAATATTGCTTATTTTTTTGTATTTTAATAATAATTTTATTTTACAGTATTATAATTATAGTAATATTGATATATAATCACATATTTGCTTAATATTTCATAGTATTAATATTTAGTATATATATATATATATATATATATATATATTAATTTAATAGTATTTACAGTATATTTTACATATTTTACAGTATGATTGTTATTATTAATATTCATATTATTAATAATAGTCTTATTAATAATATTATATATTATTATATATAACTACTACAATTTTGGCAATATTCCTTATTTTTATATTATTATATAAAAAAAAATATAATATTATTATATATAATCATATATTATTTATATATTATTTGTATTATATTTATATTACATTATTATTATTAATAATAGCGTTATTTTACAGTACTATTATAATTATAATTATAGTAATATTGATATATAATCACAAAATTGTTGGCAACATTTTGCAGCTCTACAAACAAGCACAGCAATCCCGGAGTTTTTTTGTTTGTTTGTTTGTTTGTTTGTTTGTTTGTTTGTTTGTTTGTTTGTTTGTTTGTTTGTTTTGTTTTTTTTGCATTTTAAATCGCAATCACAAATTTTACCAGGAAAAACTGCAATTAAGATTTTTTTTTTTTTACTCCAAATCATACAGCCCTTATGAGTATTTGAATATTACGAATATTATTTTATTCCCCTTTTGTAAGTAATTGTATATAAAACGACCACAGTTTTCGTTGCGTTTGAGATCCTCAGATTCCGTCACTTGTTCCAGTTCCCGTCACTCCACACTCCCCGTATTAGAGGCACTTGAATGATTTAAAGGCACTAGAAGAGGCTCTTGAGCGTCTCGTTAGCAGGACGTGTCGGTGATGATGTCCGAGCCTCTGCCGCAGGACGGGTGGAGCTGCGCCCCATCAGAAGGGGTTCTGGGTAAACATGAGCTCCAGAGATCAGGCTGTTGTCGTCTGTTATCTCCCACATGTCCCAGTGATCTGCCGGGGGCCGGGCGGACATTTGATCACACAGATGCCCCTGCTAAGTATGCGATAAGCATCGTCTGCCCGCGAGGAATGCCAATCAGCGCGTGCCCTTCAGAGTCTCTCTCTGTTTCCCCATCAGCTCACTCACATTGTCCTGATTCAACTCAGCTCATGTGTAATCTGACGAGTATCAGTGTGGTAAAGCACACGCATGAGCCTCGACTCACAGGAATGAACGAACAATAGAGAAAACAGACAAACTTACTGTGATCGGATATTTGTGTCTTTCTTTGAATCTCATATTGCTGCTGCTTTGAGGCTAAAATCACGCAGAAAAAGCAGCTCTCAGTAAGATGGACAGAAAATTGGTTCAAAAGTGCGTTTAATTGAAATAAAACCGAAATATATATAAAAAAATATAATATGGCTTAGTGCGATTGAATTAAATAAATATATGCGCTGAATGTTTCAGAGTGAGGAATGACACTGTTCTTTTACATGATCTACATGCTTATGATCTACATCTGAACCACAATTCAATAAAATTATTGCTATTTTTTTATTAAATATTTTTAAATCTTATTTTTAATTTTCTTGAAAATATATTTTAGTGAAATATTATAATAAAAACATACCTTAATTTGTTTATATTTCTTATTGTTCTATTTTTAATTAGTAGTAATAATAATAATAATAATTATTATTATTATCATTAAATTTTACAGTACTATTATTATTTAAATTTAAATATTAAATTTTCTTTAAAAATATAGGAATTTAAAAACAATATTTAATTTTCTTAAAAATATATTTTTATTAAATATTACAGTAGAATTATACCTTAATTTGTTTATATTCCTTGTTATATTTTAAATTAGTAGTAATAATAATTTAATTTTACAGTACTATTATTATTTATTATTATTATTATAGCAATATTCTGAATATTACTATAATAATAATAATAATAATAATATTCTTAAAATATTAAATTTTCTTAATTAAAAAAATAAAAAATATATATAATTTTCTTAAAAAAATATTTTTAGTGAAATATTATAATAGAAATATTCCTTAATTTGTTTATATTCCTTATTTTTATATTAGTAATAATAATAATAATAGTTATTTTGTTATTTTATTATTATTATAGTAATATTCTTAATATTACTATAATAATTTTCTTAAAATATTTAATTTTCTTTAAAATATATTTAAGTGAAATATTACATAGAAATATTCCTTAATTTGTTTTATTACTTATTTTTATATTTTAATTGAGTAATAATAATAATAATTTTATTTACAGTATTATTATTATTATTATAGTAATATTTTTATATTATTATAATATTAATTTTCTTAAAAAATATACACATTTAAAAAAAAATCTTAAAAATATATTTTAGTGAAATATTACAATAGAAATATTCCTTAATATGTTTATATTTTGTTTATTCCTTATTTTTATATTTTAATTTAGTAATAATAATAATAATAATAATAATAATTTTATTTTACAGTACTATTATTATCATTATAGTAATATTGATATATAATGTTGATATAATAATAAATTGTGCAGCTTTACAGACCTGGAATTTTTTTTTTTTTTTTAATTGCAAACCATTTTCTTCAGAAAAATTACAGCTTACATCATGCAACCCTACTCTAAAATAAAGTATCAAAAAGCATCACATTTTGCCAATATAAATGACTCTCATCAACTCTGTATGAATGCGTTCACACTTAAGTCCTGAACTGAAGTCAAATCTCTTTCAGCACAACCAGTAATGAACTTCATTACATTATAACTTTTTGCAATTTAATAATCACACTAGATCGCAATTTCACAATGAAAATCACACTAATTTAGATGGTACTACCAGGTCCAAAAAATACTGGAAGTACTTGTCTGTTAGAGTTCTCAAACACAGCATCTAAAACACAGCGATGGAGTTCATGAGAGCAGCCGTGAGGAGAGAAACAGAGCAAATAAACATGAGTGAGCAGCTCTTCACATGACCTCCGTCAGCTGACCCTCCAAAGCGCTCAGAACGTGAGCTGCATGGGCACAAACACACAAAACCACCAGCAGACACTGTCACTGCAGAGAGAACCAGGTCAGCGTTCCTAAATGCTCTCTCCACACCATTTGGAGAGTTTCCAGACATGAATTACAGGTTGCTAGGTGCATAAAAGCCTTTGATTCAAGCGAAATGAATTTCTCCATCCTGTAGCACTCAAACTCCACCAGCCGACGCCTCAATTATTACGGAGATTAAAGCTCGTTTATTCTGTTTGCTGGTGCAACAAAGCAACACTGATTCAACTAACAGTGGGAGATCTGTTTGGCCAAACAATGGTTGACGGCAGGTAAATTAACTGCCTAAATTATTACATTATTTGCTAACTGCATTCTTTAAATTGTAATGTTGACATGCATTCTCTGTAAAGCTGCTTTGAAATGATATGTATCGTGAAAAGCGCTATACAAATAAATTAAATTGAAAGTCTTGCACTGCTCTGTGATGCACCACGCTTGACGTAATCATGTTGGAAAGGTCACATGTGACGTAGGCGGAAGTACGGATCCAGATTGAGTAAATTTTGAGTTGTTGATCTCAGTGTTCTTCTCGTCTGATACTCAATTATCAAATCTGATAAATAAGATGGAGCGAGGCCATGCAGAGATTTATACACTAATAAAAGAAGCTTAAAATCAATCCTAAACTGTACAGGAAGACAATGTAGAGAGACCAAGAGCAGAGAGATGTGTTCATGTTTTTTAATATGCATGCCTTTTGCAGCCGTAGGATAGGCTTGACTAATACCCTTATATAACGAATTACAGTAATCAAGTCTTGATGATATAAGAGCATGTATTGCAATTTCAAGACTCTTAAATGTCAGACATAATTTCATCTTAGCCAGATTTGTAAAATAAAAAAAAACTTGACTTTACCACATTAATTATCTGTATGTTCAACTTCAGGGAGTTATTAATATTAACACCCAAGTTTTTAACACATTTTAACCAGTCAAAAATATATATATAAAAAAATATATTTTAGTGAAATATTACAATATAAATATTCCTTAATTTGTTTATATTCCTTAATTTTATATTATACTTAGTAATAATAATACTTATAATAATAATTTTATTTTACAGTACTATTATTATTACTTTTATTATTATTATAGCAATAATCCTAATATTACTATAATAATATATTTTTTTAAATATTTAAAATTTTCTTTAAAAAATTATACATTTTAAAAATATATCAAATTTTCTTAAAAATATATTTTAGTGAAATATTACAATAGAAATGTTCCTTAATTTGTTTATATTCCTATTTTTATGTTTTAACTTAGTAATACTACTACTACTACTACTAATAATAATAATAATAATAATAATAATAATTTTAAAAAAATATTACATTTTCTTAAAAATATATTTTAGTGAAATATTAAAATAGAAATGTTCCTTCATCTGTTTATATTCCTTATTTTTATATTTGAAATAAGTAATAATAATAATAATAATAATAATAATAATTGTATTTTACAGTATTATTATTATTATTATTATTATAGTAATAATCCTAATATTGCAACAATAATAATTTTCTTAAAATATTTAATTTTCTTAAAAAATATATACATTTTCTCTAAAATATTTTACTTTATTAAAAATATATTTTAGTGAAATATTACAATACAAATATTCCTTAATTTGCTTATATTCCTTATTTTTATATTTTAACTTAGTAATAAATAATAATAATAATAATAATAATAATAATAACAATTTTATTTTACATTCGATTATTATTTATTATTATTATTATTATTATTATAGTAATAATCCTAATATTACAATAATAATAATTTTCTTAAAATATGAAATTTTCTTAAAAATGTACATTTAAAAAAATATATTTAATTTTTAAAAAAATATATATATTTTAGTGAAATATTAAAATACAAATATTCCTTAGTTTATTTATATTCCTTATTTTAATATTTTAATTTCATAATAATAATAATTTTATTTTACAGTACTATTATTTATTATTATTATTGTTATAGTAATATTCCTAATATTATTATGATAATAATTTTCTTAAAAAATTAAAAAATTACATTTTCTTAAAATATTTAATTTTAGTGAAATATTAGGAATAGAAATATTCCTTAATTTGTTAATATTTTGTTTATTCCTTATTTTTATATTTTAATTTAGCCATAATAATAATAATAATAATTCCCCAGTAAAGTCCACCATATGGAGAAAAATCCTTGGAATGTTTTTCTCAAAAACCTTCATTTCTTTTCAACTGAAGAAAGAAAGACGTAAACATCTTGGATGACACGGGGGTGAGTAAATTATCAGGACATTTTCACTCAGAATCCTTGATCAGTGCATGCATTCCCTGGGAATCGACGCCATGACCTTCGCCACACTCTGCAGTTTGCGCTACAGAAATAACACACAGGGAAACACGTTGTCATGCACAGACACACACACTCGGACGCATATTCCCATCCTGAACTCTCTCACACACGCTCACTACCTCTTTTCTGGACAGTTCTTTTACAGCACATACAAGAGCACTTGTGGCAATCCGGAGACTGAAAGCTCACGTTCATTATGCAGGAATTCTTTTGTTCTTCTAAACTCGTTTAGCGCTGGCGTCACTCCCGCAGGTTAATCGAGCCGCGCAATTAAACTCCAGAGAACCTTTGCTGGAGATTTCTTTAGGTTCGAGCCATTCAGGGACCTTTGCAAAATCTCAAAAGCGTCCCAAACTAATGTTTAGAGGATCTCTGGGGAACAGGAGGATGTGTGGGAGTGAGGGAGCGACGCTCCTGAATGCCATAATGGAAACTCGCTGCTTTGCCATCTCGCCTTAATGCTGCAAAACTCCATAAAATTAAAGGTTCCCAGTGCCGGGGGAGCCATTAATATTTATAATGCCAGGCACATGGAAAAGAAAATAATTCAATTGAAACACTAGCAAAAGGCCAAAAAATGTTAAAACTGGAAAAAGGGAAATGATCATAAAGAAAAATAGCCAGAGTTCTAATTTGTTCCTAATAACTGACTCACACTTTCGCGATTCTCCCGAGAGCCAATTACTGGAGAAAGAAACAGCATAAACCGCCGTCCGCTTTGATTCGCCGTAGACATTTAACAGTCTATAAACACTATCGGCTGATCCGCAAACCTCCACACAAACTATCGGCTAAACCTGCAATCTTTCACTCTGAAGTGTGAGCGCTCGGCGGGCCTGACGTCACGTGTGTAACGAGGAGGCGGCCTCTGAACGCAGGAGGTAATTGGTAATTGGATGCTATTAGAGCCTCCAGCTGAGTTCACCTCTGAGCTCTGCAGCTTTGCATTCGGCTCGCGACTTCACGGATCAGTGGAAGCAGCGGCGCAGACGGCGTGTTGCGCTCACAGGTGCGTCTGTGGAATGCTGATGCACACATGCAAACACATGCACAAACACACACACACACACACACACACACTCTCTCGCTCATGTGGTGGTCAGGCTGATGCATATTTGATGCTGCTGGATTTCTGATTTGTCTTCGCTCATCACAAAGGAGACTCAAAGAGCTTCTGTCTCTGCCAGACGAGACACATTTAACCGTGTGAGCGTGTGGTTTACGCTCCAAAAGCTAAGAGAAATGTTTATTAAAACATTTAAAGCAACATGAAGCTGGATTTGACTCGGACGCTGTATACTGCATAATACTGAAAAACAAATACTACGTGAAACGGTGTGCAGTATGCAACAATTATTTAACACAGTACTGTATATCGTTGTCACATGACCTCATTATGTGCATGATGAATTTGTTAATTTTAAATCAGTAGTGTATATTTAATGTATATATATATAAATTAAATGATAATATAATAATATAATTTATATATCAAATCATTTTTTCATTTATCATTTTTATATTAAATATCATTTAAATATATTAATTAGAACTGTGATATATAATTTATTTATAAAACTAAATAAAAAATATAATTTTTAACAATTATTTATATGTATACAAATAAAGTTATATACATATAAAAATAAAAATATTAAAAATAATTGTTTTATTATTTAAAAGTAATATATATATAATTTTATATTTATATTTTAAATTGTATATAAAATATATATAAAACTAAATTAAAATGAACATTTTTAACAATTACATATATATATATATATATATATATAATAAAAAATAATTGTTTTATTATTTAAAACTAATATATATATATATATATATATATATATATATATATATATATATATATATATATATATATATATATATATATATAAAAATATATTTTTAAATTTATATTTTTATTTTAAATTGTTAAATATATATATATATATATATAAAACTAAATTAAAATGAACATTTTAACAATTTTATATAGCCTATATATACATATATAAAAAAATTGTTTTATTATTTAAAACTAATATATATTTAAAAATATATTTCCAAATTTATATTTTATTTTAAATTGTATATAAAATATATATACAACTAAATTAAAATGAACATTTTAACAATTTTATATAGCCTATATATACATATAAAAATAAAAAAATAATAAAAAATAATTGTTTTATATTTAAAACTAATATATATATTTAAAATATATATTTTTAAATAAAATGTTAACATTTTAAAATAACAAACATTTTAAATATTAATATATATATATATATATATATATATATATATATATATATATATATATATATATATATACATATATAAAATGTAAAAATGTATATATAATTTATAATGTAAAATGTATAATTAAATATTATATATTATTTTATTATACATTTTGGTCAGTCATGCTTGATATCACTGATAGTCATAACACTAGAAATTAAAGGTGAATTTGAGTGTTGCATTGTGGGACGCCACATTCAGCACAGTGTACTCTTGTTGTGTACTGTACCGATCTGAAAATTAAAGTATTCCATGCTTAAAAAAACAAAAAACAAAAAAAAACATACTGTGTATAAATACTACAGCCAGAGTAAGTGTATGTTATTCTGAACATTTCCACTATTGCTCATATTCTACAATCACATTTACCTCAGAAAGAAACTTCGTACTTGAAAAAGTGTAAAAATGTGCATTGAAATCCACTAATTTCACCAAAACGCAGGTCATCCCATGAACATGTCTGTGAACGGTTAATGATAAACATTCACTTTAAAGCAAATAAAATGCATCAACGAGTCACCACATGATAGTAAAAGCTCTTTATCAAACATTTGCAGAAAAAACACCAGTAAATAATCCTCTCTATTGATAATCATACACCTGCAGAACAAACGCTAGCTTTCGCATCGCTCATCCTCACTATGAGGTTGCTACGAGACGTCTTTGTTGACAATTGAACACCTGCGAGGCTAAAATTAGCATTGCCATTTTGTTCTTTACACGTTAACCTCGTATTTACAGTCTGAAGTAGGAGAAATTCAGAACATGCCACATTAAGCTCTGAATGCAGCACAGCGATTCTTATTCTTTAAACGGGTCATCAGTGACAGAACTTGGTGCACTTGGTTCATCAGATACATGGAGACCATCACAAACATCTGCCGTCCATTTAAACACTTCATTAAGATACAAGATATTAAGATTTCATTAAGATATTAAGATAAGGCTTCTTTCAGTTCTGAGGAAACATATGAAACATAAATGCATATAAAAAAAGTGATAGTAAAGACTTAAATTATTAGAAATGATTTCTATTTTAAATAAATGCTGTTCTTTTTAATTTATTATTCATCAAATGATCCTGAAAAAGGTTATTAAAAAAATATTAAGCAGCACAACTGTTTTTAACATTGATAGTAAATCATCATATTAGAATGATTTCTGAAGGATCATGTGACACTGAAGACTGGAGTAATGATGCTGAAAATTCAGCTTTGATCACAGGATATAAATTATACTTTATAGTAAATTAAAATAGAAAACCATTATTCTAAATTGTAAAAATATTTCACAATATTACTGTTTTTTCTGTACTTTTGATCAAATAAATGCAGCCTTTATGAGCAGAAGAGACTGTAAAATGTTTCCAAACTTTTGACTGGTATAAAATAAAATAAAATAAAATAAATAAAATAAAATAAAATAAAATAAAATAAAATAAAATAATAAAATAAAATAAAATAAAATAAAATAAAATAAAATAAAATAAAATAAAATAAAATAAAATAAAATAAAATAAAATAAAATAATAAATTGTAAAATTTTATTTTATTTTATTTTATTTTATTTTATTTTATTTTATTTTATTTTATTTTATTTTATTTTATTTTATTTTATTTATTTTATTTTATTTTATACCAGTACCAGTACCAGTACCAGTCAAAAACATTTTACAGTTCGAAACATTTTAGTCTCTTCTGCTCATTTTATTTTATTTATTTTAAAAATAAATAAAATAAAATAATAAAATACAATAATAAAATAAAAATACAATAAAATAAATAATAAAATAAAATAAAAAATAAAAAATACAATGAAATAATAAAATAAAATAAATGAATAAAAATAAAATAAAATATGTTTATATAATTTAAATGATAATAATTTAATTTATCATTTATAATTTAAAAATATAATATATTTATATATAATAATATGTATAATCTAAATATATAAAATTAGGACTTCATGCATGCGTTATCTTAACACATTTCAGTCCAGGGATTAAGATATAATTAACAGGGCTTCTATCACCTCAGGGACAGCGAGGAAACATATGAAACGTAATTGGCTACAATGTCCCTCCCCTTCCTCCGACCAGCCTGTTGAATGACAAGGGAGCTAATTAGAATCTGATTTGGCCATTAAATGATACAAAAAGAGCCAGAGAATAGATAGCAACCAGACGACACTCGCTCTGAGGCTGCTTTTAATTATATTTATGTATAATGGGCCTGACCTGAGGACAGTGGAGGGAAATTGAATGCCCAGTCACGCCTTTTCTGCTGTCTGAGTCCAAATGTGATTTGTGCAATTAGAGAAACACACATCTGGCTCCGATTAGAGACACACAGCCGGTCACGTGAGCGCGTCCAAAAAAACGCTGCTGGTTTTTCATTCTATTCACATGTTTGAAAGTCAATTTATTCAAAATGCCACCCAAGAGTTATGTCTCCGTGACAGATTTCTCTTAAATTCACAATTGCTACTATTTGAGTCGGTTCACTGTCATATTTGAGAACAACGGCTGAAGCACCGTCCTCAGAGCGAGTGTGTATTTTGCACACGATTTGAGAAAGTTTCGTGCTTTGGCTCCTACGCTGTCATATTTTTCGCCAAAATAGCTTTCGGTTTCATCCGAGACGGAGCGCTCCCAGAGGGTTAAAGTGCCTGAAATTGCCACTTACTTTGCCAGCACTTCAAACACATTCTCACGTATAAAGTCAGGGCTTCTCAATAACGCTGTACGTCTGAAAGCCGCTCCTGTCTTCCATGTTCTTGTTCCCTCTGAAGGTTTCATCCATTCTTAACCTCCCCGTGTCACTCCATTAACTCGCTAATGTCAAACCAGCGCCCTAATTTCCAGAGCACACTTTAGTCTGGAAGATTTCCTTTGAAAACATACAGTGAGAAGAGAAAACTTTCACGGCTGCTCATCTTTCCTTTACCCAAAACGGACAGGAAATGGCTTTAACCGTTTGTCACGTAGACAATGTTAATGATTTCTCCTTTAAAGCGCCTGTTCGTGACAGCGGCAGAAGAATAAACTGAGAGAAGGCAGTGTTTCAGACGCATGTGGTAATTTATCTCATCCCACAATCCTCAGGAAAACAAAGCACCAACGTACAGTAGTTAGTTTATAAAGTTTAATCAGCTTGATGTGGCTCCTGTTCTTTTCATTACTGTTCATTACACCTGTGTTTCCTTGTGCTGTAAGATAAATTTAGCATTTATTTATATTCTGCAGCACCAACGAGAAGTTCTAACATATCAGGAGATAAAGATATCCATCAGCATTTACAATAATACTGAAGACATGAACGCTGAAATGTGATCTTTATGATTTCAAGTGCTAAAACCGATTTATTTAAGCTTATGTGAACTAATTAAAGGCTGAATTTGACGATACACTACTGTACTGTTCAAAAGGCTTTTGCTCTCTTCTGCTCATCAAGGCTGCATTTATTTGATCAAATATACAGTAAAAATAGTAAAATATTATTATAATTTAAAATAGATGCTTTCAATGTGAATATATTGTAAAATGTAATTTATATTTTGTGATCAAAGTTGAATTTTCAGCATCATTACTCCAGTCTTCAGTGTCACATGATCCTTCAGAAATCATTCTAATATGATGATTTGCTGCTCAAGAAACATTTTTGATTATTATCAGTGTTGAAAACAGTTCATATTCTTGTGGAAACCGTCATACAATTTATTTTTTAGGATATTTTGATGAATAAAACAGCATTTAATGCATTCGATGAATAAAAATATTAATTTCTTTCACAAAAGAAAAATTTTAC